>JAOTAV010066983.1:0-14008 GCA_026546445.1 Cyclargus thomasi | reverse complement strand
ACATTCATGTTATTAACCTTAAGTTTAGTTTTAGTACCTTTTTCATATTTGATTGTGAGCAATAAAGAATCTATCTACCTATCTATCTATCATTATACACCCATAGCCCTGATGTTGATGCTAACTTTGAAGGGTTGAAAACTAAACCGCGCTCGATACAAACACTTGAAAATTCGCATCAAAAGCCATTACGCGAGCAGGTTGTAGAATTAGGGCCGAACTAATTCGAAGCCGCAGTCGACGTAAACTCGCCCATTGTGTTTCATTTATTCACTAAAAGGGCGAAGGGCGGAGTCGCGGTATTCCATTAGAGTAACAGCCTTTCTACATAATAGAGCTATAGGAACTTCCGTTCAGTTTGATCAAAAGATTAACGTACTTTTTGTATTCATATGTGTTTTACTCGGCGCAAAGTATTGATAAAAATTATAATAAAATTTTAAGGCACATAGCATTCATTAAAGTTGCATTTTACAACCTATAACACATTAATGCTGAAATGGTAGTGCTGTAACTGTAGGAATAAGCATGGCCACAAGAAGGCCGGTGAGGTCAGGCCGAAGCCCCCTGTGGTGGATTTCAACTGTATTTTAGCTACGCACTTAGGAAACATTGAAACGCGATGTAAAATTATGGCACTAATTGTGAGTACCAACTACCGCCTCATCACTTTTTCTCGAAGATCGGAGGTCGAATCTTGAAGTCTTACCAGTTGTGTAGCCAGTGCCAGTAAGTTTAGATGATTCAGAGCTGTTGCAGTTAGGTCTCAGTGAAACTTATTAGCACCAACAACGCACTTATAAAACTTCGATAACGCGATGAAGAATTGTGTCGCCAATAGGAAATATACATTTTTTTCTTTATTTATCTATCGTTATTGAATAACGATGTAGTCTAATCAGTTTTTTTATAAAATTAAAAACAACGAAATTACAAGCCTTTAAAGTAGTCAGAAAGAGAAATCTAATTTTGATTGTGACGTCATAGTCTATAAGCTGCATAAAAAGTTCATACTATATTACGTTTTGAGAGAAAGAGATGGGCAGAAAACTAAAATCACTAATATCTTACTAATTTCTCAATAGAAATCTGAGATTTTTTTTTCATTCTGTGTATCTTTTGGCCCACTATTATAATAAATTGCATTCAATAAATTTTGATTTACACGCATCTTACCTTTTGTCGGTATCTATCTCCAAAACTATACTATGCATATTGACTAACGTTCCCATTTAGTATTTACTTAAAATAATTAAAAATAAATATGACGAAACCCCTGTATTCAATAGTATATTGTCTACAGCTCGAAACCAACCGTTCGGAACCATGCTCGAATTTCCCATCCACCAATCTGATCGGAAGGCCGTAAGACCCAAAACATAAGGGTTTCAGATCGATCATTGGGCTCGTGTTTTATCTGCCTTCTCGTCCGTAACGCGAGCAGCGCTTTATCTGCGGATTTTGGATTTCACCCGGTCCGTTTTTATTTATAGTGCCGCGACGCAAGTGTCCCCAAAGACATATTTATTTACTTAGATACGATAAGGCGAAAATTATTTAAGTAGCGATGAGCCACTTCTGTTTTTCGTTTCTATCTACTAAGATAAACCTACTAAGGTTTATAGAGAACGTTAATTTTTTAGAACTGAACGATCCGATCGTGGCGAAGAAAACCAATTTTAAAACCTCGCACACTTGCTCACACCGAATCGTCCGATTCGTCCAAATTGTACGCTGTCAAATTCGAAGAGAAAACTACTTTGATTAGTTCGGTTCCGGCAGAGGTGTGTTCACCATTAATGATTAAGTTTTCTTTGTAAACTCAGGCACACACGTCAGCTGATATTAAAAGGGGCAATGCTCCGAAGTCCTAAAGGTAACATATCGGCTCCATTATCATACTCGTATAGAACCAAACGCCTGCTTCCATAGTCTTAAATCAACTAACACTCACTGGTGGCCATATTGACAGTATCATAGACTACGAGTATGAGAAGAGACGAGAGGAAACTGCCCTATCTTCTACACATACATTACTGGCATAACTTATATCAATTTCAGTCAGTAAAGGTTAAAGGATAAAGGATACTATATAGCTAACTCTTTCGTTTTTCATATTTTCGAAAGAGCAAGCACGAGCCTAGTTAGTCTTTTTTTTAAATGCAGGTACACAACAATACAAAGTCATCAAGTTATCAAGAACATTCCGCGTTCCGCCAACATGACTCCTACACGCTCAAACAAGCACAGAATAAACACCCCACATAGTCAAGTTTGATACTTCACTTCACTAAATAGAAACATTTTATACAAACACAGAAACTATTCGCCTCGAAATTGCTTTGTAAGTTTCATGTATCACAAAGGTGGTTCATAACACCGCGACGTACAACGTTTTCAGTTCGTAGAGTACTTCTTGGAAAATATTTTAGAAATCTTCACGACTTTAAAGTAGTTCCAGGTACTTCATCGAAGTTATAGTTTGGAACTGAAATTCTCATGTTATACTTTACAAGCAATGCAATTTTGAGGTAACTGGACATTGCACGGCGAAGAGAAACATTGTTGTGAATTCTGTTCCGTATTCATATGTACTATCATTAAGTCGAATATGGAAGTCATTAAGTTAAGCAAAAGCAAAAATATAAACAAAAATTACTTTCATGAACTATCAGAGAAGTTGATTCATAGCCAGATGACAAACTCGTATCTACGTCATTTTGTCGGAATACGTGGAGTACATCTAAGTCGTGTCCTACTAGGTTTGACAAAACGCGATTAACTTATTTCCGTCTGGTTTAGTACACAATAGAGGAGAGTGAAAAATTCCCTATTACTATAAATAATATTCATTAAACAGTATTCCTCAAACATCCCAAAATATGACATTTCAAACGTCTGTCAAGTAGACAGATGTTTCGCTTCGTCGTTTTTGTGGCGACCGCGACGTCTCCATCCGTTGCAGCTCTAGTTATATCTCGTGACATCATTTAATTAACGGACAAAAACTACTTTGACGACAGTTATACTAATATCAACTCAAATAAAATACTAATTAGAACTGAGGTTAACATCGACAGACGTTATAGTTAAACAATGTTCTTTTCTCGTGTGATACGTATGATAAATTTCTCGACAAAAAGAAAACACCCCAGAAAGCAAAACACGCCGTCTCGTACACAGTCACGGACGTAATAGTCATTATTACCTTTGTAATTGTTAACGGCTGAGTCAGCATACTGTATGTTACACTACTGCAATGGACAAAATAATGACCCAACTTAGAAAAGTTTTTTAAAGGAAATACGGACAAAACGGTCCAAGGACCAATATGGACGTGATATATATCAGTAGAAAGGTATTTTATTTTACTACAATATAACTATTGTAGTAAAATAAAATACGTAATAAGCTTCTATAGTAACCTATTGGAGCTGATTTCAAATCGTTATGGATCTATGAAAATCCTATTTTAATTGACAATTTCTCGTATGTTTAACGTGATGCCTTGCCGTATGCTTAGAGAGTATACGAGCCTTGTCGAGGTGAACAATTATAATATTGTTTAAAGCCGGCATAATCCTCGTTATGTCCTTTCTGATATTACTATATCAACAACATCCATACGTCCATGGATCGATCATGTGTGATGGAGTCGCAAATTCGCATTGTCACGTGATGGCGGCTTAAGAGCTTGTGTCACGTGATACGACGTGACGCGACGTGACGCGTGACGCCCGTGACGCGGGTCGCAGCTGAGCCGGAGGTAAACCGCGGCCTTACACGTGGCGTGACGGTTATTTTTCATGTCACCGAGAAACCTATTTGTTCGCGTCACATTAAAAAAAATACAGGGTTACGTTATAAAATGGGTATTGTTTTTAAGCATTTTAGATATATAACGTAGATATAACATGTCGGAATAGATTTCAATCAATAAGGAAAGTCATCTAAATGCTCTTTAAATATATTTAAAAATAATTACTTCGTTAAAAAAAACGATGTTTGTGGCGCAATTTAAAATTTTCCCTCTCAATCACCGTATATATTTAGCCGTATAACTTTTGAGTAAATAAAGTGTAGTTAATTTAATTTTTAATAAAACAAAACAAATATAGAAACATGCCGGTGTAAAACAGGCTTTACCAATTAAATTCGCCAAACGTCCAAACCACGAACCAATTCAAAGCAATATCCTAAGTAAAGTTATTTATTATTTATTTTTCTTCAAAGAATTTAAAAGGAAAATATTAAGTCCACGCGGTATTTTTTGTTTCCAACAAGAGCGAACCCTTTTAGGGAATGATTTCCTTCCCTTTGCTCCCTAAGCGATCCAATTCCGTGACGTAATCAAAAAACAATTGAATTAATTGATTCAAAATTGTAAAGGAAAAAGTCTTTCGTTTATTGATTAAAATTAAAATATCAGGTTGAGAAATTCTTTCGAAAAACGCAGCATTGAAAGGAGATAAATTTTAATTTGAAGGATTCGTTTATGGGGATCGCTAAGCTTATTCTGAATTCGAAATTCTCGTGCGACAAACGAAGTTGCGGGAAAGATTTCAACTTCAGTCCGTACGAAGTGGAGCGTGCGATCGGCGTCGCCGTGCGGTCTAAACTCCTGAACAAACTGTGCCAGGCTTACTAGAGCATAGATCAAAATATCATTTTAATATAATCTTTTTCTTACATAGTAACCGTGTGTGATTTATTAAAACTCATCTATTATATAAAAATATTTTGGGTCTTCCTTCCTGACGATGTAACTCCAGAACGCACGAATCGATTTTCACGGTTCCACGTTGGAAGGGTTTCGTCGAGCTCTTTGCAGTTTGTAGCCAAAAAATCAGGAAATTTTTCAACAGAATAGTTACCACGCGAACGGAGTCGTGGGCAAATGCTAGTACTTTATATAATAGACATAACTTCAACACCTTGCGATCAAATGTTAATATGATGCACAGATCTCTTTAAAATTGAATAAAGTAACGGCACCAAGACTATCTGACACAAAACAACTTATATCAAAATTAACTGTATTAAAAAATAAAGCTTAACTTAATGAGCTAAAGCTCGTAATCGTACAAAAGTTTAAATCGCGGTCTCGGAACGACTAGAAGCGGAATGGCGCTTAAGCGCGGTTTTGCCGGTGCCACTTTCTAGACGGCAACTTCAAATATTTATAATATTTGATCGAAGCCAACACCAGTTACGGCGACAGAGTTAGTTTTATTAAAACTATTATTCTTTTGCCCAATCCAAGCGACAGAGGGGGTGCCTTTGTAAACAAATCCGCCATCCACTCAATCATTCCTATAGTATGTTTCTAGGCTCTACATCGACAAAGACCGCTGGTCGTTAATCGCCAGGCGGTAGCGGACCTGTGTTAACAAAGTGCTGTATAAAATGCACGTATATAGAAATAAAACACTCCTATCGTATGTTTCTAGAGGAGGAAATCGACAAAAACCGCTGGTCGTTAATCCACATGATTATTGTGCAAGCATCCGCGCTCATTGCGCGGTTCTTGGTACTTTGCTACGAGTCGATGAAATCAATTACGATGATTGGTGAGCATAGGCGAGTATGCTCTCTTTAGAGCGTCTGTGGCCTAATTGGTAAGAACATTGGTTCGTACTCGAGATTGTGTAGATTCGAACCCCGGTGGAGGCGTGTACCAATGAGACATTTTCCGATCTTAAGTACATAATACGGATGCTTATTGCGGTGGGAGAGCCATGCTTCGGCACGAATGGGCCGGCTCGACCGGAGTGATATTACGGCCTCACAGAAAACTGAAATGAAATGGCGTTGTGCTGTGTTTCGTTCAGTGAGTGAGTTTATCGGTGGCCCAACTTCTCTAATCTCCTATCCCTGTTCCCATTCCCCATTCCCTCATAAATGGCCGGCAACGCACTTGCGACTATTAGGATGTTCTCCAAAGCCACGGCAGTTGCTTTCCATCAGGTTATTCATCTGCTCGTTTGCCCCCTAAATATCATAAAAAAATACGATCGTGCTCGCGTGTCATCGTCTGTAATTGCCAATTATGAAGAAGACCCATATAACTATGAATTTAATAGAATAATTAAACAACCTTCTTTTTCTTCTTTTCAATTCTTGTGTCAAACAACCAATTAAAAATAATTTCGAGAACCTATCTTCGATTTAACGTGACTGCTAGAATATCCATAGCAATTTTTTAATTGGCGATCTCCAGCTGCTTTGTGATTTTGACGAGACGATTTTAATAAAATTTGCTACGACTTCGAATCCCAGGAAAGGACAAACCATATTCCATCCCCGGAAAATATTTACGCCAAAACGAAATCTGTTAGCTACTATATTAGAAATAAACACAGACGTAATATTTTATTATCATCAAGTACCAAAGATTAATGTTCCAAAAATAGAAAATCTTTGCACAGTCGGCATTACACGTGTAACATTAAAATTTAATTATGGCCGCAGTAGAGAACGAAATCTTATGAAATTACGTCCCGACTTATCACGGGACTCTAATGAAATATAATACAGTGAGATGGGTATCGGGGCGGAAGCACGCCGAAGGTGGCCGGAATCTGGCCGGAGGTGGCCGGAAAAGTAATAATAATAATATCTATCGACGCTTCACACCACGTCAGTCTGGCCCTGTGCTAAGTACCCAAGGGATTTGTGTTGCTAGTACCAGACAACGGAATTATATTTAACACTCTTATACTTTACACATATTTAAGATTTTTATTATGACACAAATGTTTAATACACATCCAAGACAATGAAAAACTTTTTTGATCCGGCGGGATTCGCACCCGCGACCCCCGGCTTAAGCTATCAACGCGCTTACCAACTGAGCTACAGAGGTCATCGAATCGTCAGAAATCGAATCTGGCAAGAGCACGCCAACGGTGGCCGGAGCCTGGCCGTAGGTGGCCGGAATCTGGCCGGAGCACGCCGGAGGTGACCGGAGACTGGCCGGAATTCGGCCGGAGCGGACCGTACGTGACCGAAGTCTGGCTACTCCAAGACGTAGAGCTTTTTAATTATCCGACAAATGACACGAGAATTTCAAATTTGTTGAACGTTTTGCTTTGAAATGTCGGGGAGTGACTGTAATGTGTAGTGGGTAGGATTAATTTATATTCAAGACAAAATAATTTTGTTGCTAGAAATAAATTTAATCTAAAAATTTTCGCAACATGACCGATTACTAAAAATCGGGCACAGCGTTTTTATTACTTTCATTTACCAAGCAATCTTAAAATTGTTCACGACTCGTGGCTCGTACAAAAGTCACTCAGTATGTATTCAATCATTTGCTTTATTTTGAAAAAAAAAACTACTGTAGTTTTTCCTGCTTTTACATTTCGTCGCAATATTTGTCCACTAAACTAAATATAGATTAAGCTAGTAAAGGGGAAGAAACAATCGCAGAGAGTGCAGAATGGCCGGTCATCAATACCGAGCGCGATCTTGGCGCGTTTTCTGTTTGTGAAATAAAATATATTCATAATCTCTTATGTCACTGACAATTGAAGGAGCCCAATTTTGGCGCGCGTCCAACTGGAGCGGTAGTTTATGGGGCGGGGGAACTTTGCTTGTTATCAGAAAAATATGGCCAGTCACAACATACCCCGCCACTTTTATGGGAAAAGTTTGAGGGTTTGAATACGTGACGGAGGGCCGTGTTTGTCGCTGTCATCATTAATTGTTCGTGACAAATCTTTGACCCCTTTTTCGGGTTTGACCTCTGAAATTATCTTGTGACATGTTTTATCTTTTAGATCTTTAATTTTTTTTTTCATATTATAAATGTTAATATTTGTTTGACTCTTTTTGTTTATTGACGCTAAAGCTGCTGAATAGATCGAATTTATTGAGTCCCATAATACTCGACATAAGTGAGTTGTGTTACTGCAAAATTCACGTTATTTCCAGCCTAAGAATTTGCACAAAAAATTTCGCAGGCAAAAACTTTTTATTTTGCTCATAATACAATTTGCATTCTTATATAAATAAAGTTTTATTGATACACGGCAACGCGGCACTATTAGCATAGAAACGGGTATGTCACGGGCGATACAGCCGGTCACAGATACGTGGATTTATATGTGCCAGACCCGCCCGGCCTGCCAGGATATGTCAGACACCTTTATTTAACTTTTAGGTGCACTTTCTGGCTCCCATATTTTTAGTATCCTTTAGTCTATATCCATGATTGCATTCTTCCATACTAATATTAGTTTGAAGAAATGTAGAAGTATAGTATGTTAATATGTCTGTTACCTCCCAATGCACAAACCGAGTTTGCTGAAATTTGGTATGCAATTACTTTGAGTCCCGGAAAAGGACATTGTATACTTTATATCCCGAAAAAATGTACGACCCCGGCGCGATAAACAAATTTTAGAGCAACAGAGTTGCGGGCATCAGCTAGTTATATTATAAATCCCTTTCAACAGTATTGTTTTTACATTGAATAATCAAGCTCGGGTATTTCTCGAGGGAGGTGGACCAGATAGTTAGTTGTTTGGCCGCCATTGCGACTAACGGCATGCAAACTCAGAACAAAGTAATTTTGTCCACATTTTATTTATTCAAATTCTTTTTCCCCACTCGCGTTATCATTTATGTAGGCGGGTAGTTTTATATAGGCTGTAGAAATCACAGAAGGCTAGTATATTATGTGTTTATTATGATACATTAATGTATCCATAGGTCGATTGTCCACCAACACCGTCAACCGGGAACGAGAATATTGCGGCCGGGTAAAATGAAACTTTATGATCAAGGCTACAGGTTTTATTTTCGTTTAAGCCTTTAATGACGGCTACGACATTAAAGATAGAACAATGTAGCTAAAAATTACAAAAAGCTTATAGCTTAGATAATAAAGTTGCATTCTATAGGGGCGAAATAATGTCGTTCTCGGTTGAGGTGGACAAACGGCGTAAAGGCATGTTTTTGTAGTGCAGCAATGTTAAAGGATGTATAATTTCCTATACATAGTACACGGACCGAATCGAAGTCAAGGCCGGTGATCCGTTGCAGGGCAGTGTGCGAGGTTGCATGAGATGTCATAATATACCGAATTATGAAAATTCGTTTCGTTCGCCGCGTGGTTCGGCTCGTTCGATTCTGATAGATGTTCGTTCACCATTAATCTGAACAATTACATGACACAATATAAAAGATAACAGTATTGTACCGAATTAATATTCTTTGACAAGTCGAATGATAGCGACGACGTGAAGTGATGTGAACAATTGACACAATAAATTAAACAATAACTCACGTTGTCACGTAATGATTGTGTCGAGTCAATCAGGCCGCGCCAACAAAAATCATATATTTTGTAACGACAGAGTAGTTCGGTATCGGGGGTCAGGTCACACTGAAACATAAAACTGTACATTCAAGATGGCGATTAAAATTTTTACTTTACAAGTGTGATCGTACGTTTTGAGGTTAGTTAAAAAAACCCTTTTTTAGTTTATGTCGATTTAGTGTCTACAAAGAAGAACAGATATTCAGGGACAAATAAAAAGTTGCCTTGTAAGCCGCAGCGATAAAAATATAGGCACTACACGATAAAATACACCTTTTTATTAGCACCTTTCTAGAATACACGGTCTTTTCGCTATGGATTAGTTTACTTTAGGCAATCCCTAGACCTACAATATAATTTAACATTACATTTCATTGTGTTTTATGACTAAAAGACGCATTGAATCCAAACGATCAATGATATTGCATAATAATACGAACTGCTCGATGTTTTCACGCTTAGCCGGAAAACAGTATCAATATTTCGGGATCAATGCCGTGTCCTCACAGAAGATATTGAGAGAGACTGAAAAATATTGAGCAATACTGACCCTACAAGATGCAATATAAAAATTTGGTGCAATAAAAATTAAACTC
This sequence comes from Cyclargus thomasi, assembly GCA_026546445.1. Classification (NCBI taxonomy): domain Eukaryota; kingdom Metazoa; phylum Arthropoda; class Insecta; order Lepidoptera; family Lycaenidae; genus Cyclargus; species Cyclargus thomasi. The sequence goes on along the minus strand of JAOTAV010066983.1, from coordinate 4,084 downwards.
GTTCAAACTTTTTTCTAATCATTGAGCAATCCACAATATTAACCCTATTGGTTGGTTTACTCGTAATAAATAGATAAGTAGGTGACTAAATTTTAAGTTATTTATTGCATGTAAACAAAAAAATTAGAATCAAGTGGCAAGTTAAGTCACTTAAAATTAAGTTAACTCTAACTAAATACGTGTAAACAAGACATAAACGATCAACTAAATTGTACAATACGTAATTTTGCTCAATAAAATTGATCATCCATTGGCCACCTAAACAAATAAGCACTGTTAAATATTCTGTTCAAAACAGTTCTTAATTTGGTAACGAGAAGACACACATTTCAAAAAACACTCTCACCCCTTGCAGTATTGCAGCAGAGTGTTAAAAATTTCCTTATTCAAAAATGTAACGAAACGCTTGCAATATTGCAATGTGTATTGACCCTAAAGTACACTGTACGGTGCGGCTGGTATCTGGCGTTTCGTATCTGCCCGAAAACAGATCCCCGCAGAAACTAAATGGCGCGTGTCGATGGAAATAATAATTGCAATTTTATGACGCAAACATCCGCGTTACGACCGTGCAGACTGTATACGTGTATATTATAATATGTCGAACATATTCTTGTTCGATTGCTTTGAATTTCTACGACGATAAAGGATATCGTTTTGTGTTTATTTCTAAAATATGTTTGAGTTTTCCAATTGATATTACATTATTTCTACTGGTGATTTGTTACAAATAACCTTAAAATTATATGAATGAATTATATTTTGATTTCATATGGTTAATAACAGCATATGCATTAAAAATTAGAAACGGTAACGATAAATACAGGAATAATTAAATAACTGATGCAGGCACCTTCATAGGTAAGACAAAATTCATTGAAATAATGTTAAGAGCAACATACAAATTTAAAATACTTGAAATTTCTATAATAATTTTGAATAATAAATTAACATTCAAGTAATACGTTAAAAAATAATAATAAAAATACAAGTCAAAAAAAAACTGAACTATTAAAATTATTTAACAGTTACAAACATTATATAATTTATTGTCGTGAACAAGGGCATTTACTTCTATCGATGTTATTTATATTATAAAATTTACTCTTCAAAACCATATTCAATATCACAAATCCTATCCACACCTAACACGGTTATTATTATAAACGTAACGTCGCTTCCATGCAATTTCTAATAACGTAGCGAAAGCTCATTATAATTTTGTGCGAGTAGCTCAGGCGTATTCGTACAGAGCTTAACAAAATTACGCGAACACAAAAAGTGAGGCATCACAATGAAAAGTTACCGCAAAGCCTCCGGCCGTACAGGCCTCGCATACACAACGACGTACGTTAACGTACAGAATATGTATACCCGGAGCCGTGAGAGAGGTACAATTTTTTTTTAAATAATAATTAAGGGGCAAGCGAGCAGACGGGTTAACCGACCGATGGAAAGCAACTGCCGTCGCCCATGGACACTCGTGTCATCCGAAAAGTCACAAGTTTCCGGTCTTTATGAGGGAATGGGAATAAGGATAGGGGGATTAGGGAATTTGGGCCACTCACTCACTGAAGCAAACACAACACAACGCCGTTTCGCGCCAGTTGTGTGTGAGGCCGTGGTATTACTCCGGTTGAGCCGGCCCAACCGTGCCGAGGCATGGCTCTCCCACGGCAATGAGCATCCGTATTATGTACTTGAGATCGGAAAATTTCTCATCGGTACACGCCTCCCGCGGGGTACCTGCACCCTCTCGAGTGCGAACCAAAAGGTCTTACCCATTAGGCTACGGACGCTCTTAAATATTTTATATACAACCTATTCCTCACTCCCGTTTACGCAGATGTCGCCTACTTCCAAGTAACGCTACAACATGATGTTAACGTATTATAATTTGGCATGTCCGAGTTGACAGCTTTGTCTCTTTCTTTTGGTGAGAGGCCAAAATCATAACCTTTCCAATTCTAAACGTTACTTAATGTCTAGTTTACACGTATCAAATAGATAAGTAGGTAACTAAATTTAACTTAATTTTAAGTAACCTTGCCACTTGCTACTAAATTTTGTATTTACATGCAATTGTTAACTTAAAATTAAGTTAAAATTTAATTACCTACTTATCTACTTAATACGTGTAAACCAGACATTCTTCTTATCAGTTTCTAATTTTTTCATTTTGCATGTACAGTAGCCGTGATAGCCGTATCATGAATTCTAGTACTTTAAAATTATAATTACTGAAAATCGCGTCTATATTTTCTAGCCTTGTATAATTAATATGCAAAATAAGTCGGCCACGTCTCACGCCTTCGGCTATAGATACGCACGTTAAGTGAAATGTTATGCGGTCGTAAAAATCAACGCGCTTACCGACGACCGTCGTAATACCTGAATTAGAGCTTGCCGGCCATACTCCTGAGCATAAAACTTTAGTTGTTATGTTATGCGTACTTACCCCAACCTGCGCCATGCAGGTATTTTAACTGGCGACCCTAAACGGACGGTTTGCCTGTATATTGTTTAATTTCAGCAACCGACCGCCGAGTATGTCTGATTTAGTGAATTTATTACTCCTTGTAAATGTTACAGCTACGTATTGTTTGTGTAAATAAAAGAAATATGTTTGTCCAAAATTTGAGGCAAACACGTAATGTGTTAGCTGCTGTTAAGGACCCTGATTCTATAAAATTGTAGTATCATTAAATTTCGTGATCATTAGTACAATCCGGGAAACTAAAACCGACCCAGATTAAAAAAAAACAAAAATCTAAGTAAATTGGCCGCTTTATGTCGAACCCAGCTGACAGATCACGACTAACATGGAATTCACATATTCCGACCAAATGACGTAGGTCCGTCAACTGGCTCTTTTTCAATTTCCCCATGGTATTTTCTGTCAATGTATAGAGATCGTATTAAAAATATGATAATTATACTTAACTGGTATTAATTTTCTGCTACTGCATATTTTATGAGGTATGGTATTTCAAAAAAGACTTTTTTCAAAAACTGCACTCCCGACACCTGGCTCTTTTTATTAGATTTTTAGTGTTCCTTGCGAAACGGAACGGAATCTTCAGAATTTCCCGCTCGAGAGTCGATATACATTGCTCTCTACAGTCGAAGTGGAAGGTCTTCTGAAATTTTGAATGAGATTTATTACTTTTAACAAAAGGAAAGTAACGATAAAATATTATCTAAAATTTTGAAAAGTATAATAGCAAAGCTATTGATTGTTACATAAAAAGATAAATAGAAAACCAATTGTTTGTTCTATAAACTTTTATTAAAAAAAAAGGTATTAAGTTTTATTTCCTACCGCTCTATTAAAATCGGCTTATCGCTCAAAACTATTCGAAATACTTTATTTACAGTACGATGTCAATTTAGCGAACGCAAAGAACGCAACCAGAAACAATATTTGCGAATCGTGTTTGCCGCTCCGCTCACTAAACCTGCTCGGAAACTATGAAAAAGCGTCTTTTCCTGCATTCCTAGTTATTGCACCTCGAATAAATTGTGAAACGATATAGCACAATATTTTAGCGCTTACGAAAATAATATCCAATTGTGCGGAGATAAATCAAAAATATTGGCCCCATTCGTTCAGCTGATTCACTATTACGGTCGAATATTACTGGAGGCTGCTGCAGCGTAGAGGTGTTACGGCGTAGAGGCGCTACGGCGTAGTAGTGTTACGGTGCCACGAGATTTGAAATGTTCTACGATATGGCTACGAATATAGCTTTATGGAAGCCACATGTAAATGCTTATACAGTAGTGTATCATTTTACACTGCATGTATATTTTATAGGTTGCGCTGACAAAACGTTTTAAATGACTTTTGATGCCGATCAATATTTTTACGCTCGCTGTGTCACTTTATTGCACGAATTTGGTGCTCAAAAAATGGCAAAGTTAAACTACTATATCTGGATACCCAAAGGATATTGGCCAGCGGACAAAACGGGACACCAAAAATTATATTACGACCAATCCCTCTCTTCATGTCAAACCCAAAAGAAACATTAGGCTTAACGTACAGCCGTCTCAACGCACCCAATCATGTCAACATATCTCC
>JAOTAV010066972.1:0-14009 GCA_026546445.1 Cyclargus thomasi | reverse complement strand
AAAGCAAAAATTTTGAAAATCGGTTCACAAACGGCGGAGCTATGGTTGAACATACATAAAAAAAAATAAAAAAAAAAATATCCACAGCCGAACATAATAACCTCCTCGTTTTTGGAAGTCGGTTAAAAAGTGAGTCCAATGACTAGATAAAAATACTTAAAAATTCATATCAAGTTGTTGGCATTGAATCCAATACTTGTGGGTCTTAAGACTCAAGTACTCGTGACCACTGCACTTACCAAATTATTTTTTAAGCAAAATATGCAAAGAACAATGTCGGTTGATGTAGCTTTTTAATAAAAATAGAATTCTGGAAATCAGAACCGATTTAGCTCGGAAAGTACCCGCCACAAACATACACAAAAACACTTTCCTCTTTATAATAATCCTAATTCTAGCCGAAAATTAATCTTAACTTCAAAATTATATTCAATAGACGTAGAATAAAGAAATAAATTTTCAAGCTGTGAGAAAATTGCCAGCCCTAATATCTGTGAAAACAGCCGCAAACCGAAGATTTTTCCGTTGGGGTTTTAGTGTTCACTTCCCATCAAAACGAATCAAATTAATCCATAAGTCATTACGGAATTTTGCAGCGTATCCAGCTAGGGGTGCCAAAAAACCATTGAAGAGACTGGGAAAATACTAATGCTATTTTTATCTAATTCGAATATAAAAATAGCATTAGTATGAAACTAATATTATTTAATTATTACTAAAATATCTTGTTCTAAAAAATACGTGACTCAATCAAAAATGAATTTAACCTATCGAGGGAATAGTATCAGAATGTGGAAATGTTCTTTTTTTCAGTTTATTTTATTATTTTAGAAAAAAATACAAAAAAGTATAATAGTGTTAAGAAGAAGTAGCAGAATTATTTTACAAATATTAAGAATTCATTGTTTCTCAGCAACCAAAAAATGTAATATTCGAGAAGTTAAATTGTTTTATCCGCACCTGGGTCAGCCCTACTTGTAATTCGCCAAAAGCTGTCAAACTTTGACAGTCGAATAAAGCAGGGCGAAACTTTTACGAACGTAACGAAATTAGGGCACGCAACATTTTCTTACACCATATACATAGTAGAAGCAATAAGGTCTATAACTAAATACCAATAAGTTTTATGACTTTAATTACTAACCAAAATTGTAAAATAGGTTTCAACCAAATTAGTTTAACATATTTTAGTATGAAATTGGGTAAGTAGAAAAACGTAATTTTAAGTAATTATTAGTTAGCTCATTATATTATTATTTAATAATATTGGGGGTAAATATTGGGCAAAAAATATTTTCGTTGTGTATTCAAAGGGATTTAAGAATGGCTTATATTCACAATTTGGCCCACTGCAGCACTGGAAGATGTTTTTTGATTAATAGCAGTACTGCGTTGTGAAGCCAATTAACTGCTAAAAAGTTCTAAGTTTATTCGCCAGATGTCGTTTTAATGGTCTAGATTTTTTACGCGATTATTATGCATTCGCTGAAGATTGTCGGTATGGTTCATTAACCCTCTGTCAAAAAATTTGTAATTTCCAAACAAAACACAATTGTCAACAAAGTGTTGTGTTACCACTTTGTTGTTGACAATTGCGGTTTGTATAGACATTTGACAGAGGGTAATGAACCATACCGACAATCTTGAGCGAAGTCGCTGTATCAATTATTATTTATCCATAACCCTTGGTTATTTAACAAAATAGTTATTTTAGATTAGTTTTAAAATATAAAATAGAAGCCTGCCCCGACGTTAGAGACTAATATACATAGAGTTTTTATTGCATTTTGAGGCAAGAGTGGAAGAGAACTTAAGCATAGTAAAAAAAAATCTTCACTGCATACATGAAGTTCATCATGAAAACAACAGCGTAAACTCAATTAACATCGATAATGTAAAAGCGTTATTTCATTACATTCACAATTACAGCATTCATGTTACACGTTTACCGCATTTACTTTACGCATTTACGTTACACAGTTACCGCATTTCCGTTACATATTTACGGCACTGACGTTACACATTTACGGAATTTCTGTTACACGTTTACGGTGAGGTATTGGCTCCGAATCGAATTAAGGTATTTCGTTTATACCCGGCATTTGTGTTCGACGGAATTAAAGTCCAGTGGAAAATTTACGTACACATTGAACTGTTTTCGTTTAAATTCAATTTTATAAAACAAAAGCATTTGCCCACCAATTAAGCCTATCGCAACACGAAAGTGTATTCAATGTTGGAATAGCTGTTTCAAAGAATTCATGTCCCTATTAGCATTGCCAGCAATTTCGTTTGCATTTTGTTATACACGGTCTCACAGAAGCAAAAGCTTTTTTTTTTTTGGAAATTTGTGTGGGCAATGGCCCAGCATAAATTTGTCCGTACAAATTAGCAAAAAGCATACCCTTTTTAACCGACTTCCAAAAACGAGGAAGTATATATTGGGCTGTGGTTTTATGTATGTTCAGCCATAGTTCCTCTGCTTGTGAACCGATTTTCAAAATTTTTTCTTTGTTGTATAGGGTATTGTTCCGAATAGGTGCATGTTCATCATGGTGGTGACTGATGATGGGAACCATGAGTAATTGAGAGAACTCCTCAAAATTTGTATGAAAACATATGGTGATTTTGGTTTTCTTAGGAGCGTCCCAGGTAAATATTACCAAAAATTAAGATTTGATTAAAATTCTGCTCCCAAAAAAAAAAAATAGGTGATGAAAGCTTGTATAAAACTTCTTTATAGCGTAGATCTACGGGCAAAGCTTGTTGTGTGTACTAGCTATTGCCCGCGACTACGTGAACGTAGTAGCAGTGATCAAAAAATGTTTAAAAAAAAGAATAATTTAAATAAGTCCACGTGAAACTTTAGAAATTATCCTTTTTTTACAATATTTTTTTTTGAACACTGCTCGGCTCCTATTGGTTGTAGCGTGATATTTCCTAGCCTCTAGCCTTCCTCGATAAATGAACTAACCAACACAAAAATATTTTTTCAATTCCGTCCAGCAGTTCCTGAGATAACCGCGTCCAAAACAACTCTTCAGTCTTATATTATTATTATAGATAATATATAGTTTTCTTGTGGTATAGAATAGTCCAAGTAAATATTTTACTGTAGTCTTTATGTGTGAGAAGCAACGTTTCGAAGTCACAGATCATAATTTTGAATGCATCTTCATGAGCATTTGTCATCATTTGTCATTATGATCGAGGACGCTGCATCTTGTCCTGAATACTAGAATCTCGATATTATCAAGATTTTGTGCTGAAAATGTACCCGATGCTACTAGATTTAGATGCAACTAGCTTTTACCCACGGCTTTGTTCTGCAAATTTTTTAATTTATCAATATTTTTAGCTGAAACCTCGCCGTTGTATTAGCAAAAGCATAGATTTATCAGAGCTCGTGAGATTTATTTTATCTGAGACATTGGGTATTGTAATTAATGTATTTCGTAACTGTGACGGATTTTTTGAAATAAAATTGTTTCTAAAATTACCTGAGTATTCACGTATGCATCCAGAAAAGTAAAGACTTTTCGGGATACACATGTGAATACTCAGATCGTTTAGTTTATCTTAACAAATGCACATCTCAGGTCATAGATGGCGTTAGTAGTAAAATATTCTATTTTTTATATCTATAATATAATAACTACATTGCATGTAGGTCGAGTAGGGTAATAAGGGTCTTAAATAACCATTCTAGAAATAGAAAAAGAAGCGCTTATGCCGGTGTTGGTTTGTATATATACCAAGAAAAAAATTCATCAAAACTAATCCGGTCACCTGAGAGGAGTTCCGTGACAAACACACGCATACAAAAGAATATTTTTTCTTGCTGGTAACTTTTAAAATTTCATACCGTTTTCAAAGCGATGAAAACTTCAAAGAGCTATTCTTTATGAAAGTTGTAAGGATTTAAAAAGTTTCGTCTACAAGTAACAGAAGTTGAGTCTGTCAACGATATTTCTTAACAACACCGTGCGAAGTTATTAAGTATCCAAGTTTCCGATTGATCTAATCGACAGCAGCGTTTTCTTGAAGCATGATGGCATTCTGGGTACAATTAAGTGTACACAGGGCGCATCCTCCTTTTCCTCGTGTTCCTCATGTCTGAGGGTTGTGACCTCCCCCTTCTATGACCTTCTCCCTTATAATGTTACGCCAGCTACAGGGCGCTTGGTGGCATAGAAAAGGAACACCGCGCGGTTGACGGCATTCAACTTGCCACTTTTTATGGTGAATCTAATAGACCTGAAAGAATCGACATCATTTTCTCTTTGATTGGGACGAATTCGGACGAATCGGACGATTTAACGCGGACAATTGTGCGAGTTTTCATGAAAATTTATAATATTCAATGATTAAGGAAACGTGTTTTAGAATCATATATATTATATTGAATTCTAAAATTCTTTTCCTTTGCTGCGTTTGGCTCGTTCGATTCTGATATGCGTTCACCATAAACGGGAAAGTTCGTTCGTTTGCTTGTTTGTCCTACCCCCACGCCCAAACGAAGCAACCATTCGATTTCATTTTTGACAAAGACTTAGCTGAAGATAAAGAACAGTTACTTCCAAAGTGGTCTATACCGACCTCTAGGGGTCTATGACAACCTGCAAGGGGTTTACGTCAGCGAGAAAAAATATTAGAGGTCCTTCACGGACCCCTAATTTTTCAAGAAAAATGAAAACATTAGCACATGTTTTTACTCAAAAATTTCAACACTAAGCTTCACTACAGTTGGAAATTTACAGGAAATCTATATCAAGTACGTAGGGGGTCCACCCAATCGCCGATTGCCCATTGCACAGAATCCCCGAGCGGGTCGAGATGCGCTATGTGTTCCGGCGCATCGCGACGATAACGCAGAGGAAGAGCCAAGTTGGCTTGGGGGATGCCGAAACGCTCCCATATAGACGAGTCTGCTGACAACCAGGATCCAGGCAGACGTCCGCTGGTGGAACTGCGGTAGCCCCACATTTCCCGTGGATCCATCGGCGCCGACAGGAACACGGACGGGTTTTAGTGGGTAGAACTGATGGCCACTCACCATCTTATCAACCACAGCGAGTCCCACATACCCCGGTTGCCCCTCCCCAATTTCCCGTCCTAAAAAATAAAAAAAAAAAAAAAAAAAAAAAAAAAAAAAGGGGGTCCACCCAATATGGAAAGGGTCTTGGCAAAATATCATGTTCCCGTTATATTCGTATTTTTATTTCGTTATTGAAAATGTTTGTAATTACCAAACTCTTTGCGCTGAGTGCAATGTTTACAATGGTAAAGAAAAGAAACACTCAATGGTGGCATACAAATTAACCTCCTTATTCATAAAAATATTTAAACACTATTTAACTAATCAAGATTCACAGTCCCTTACAAGAATATTAAAAACGTCACACTACAGAAAGGAACAGCGTATGTTGATTAGTGAAACACCGTTTAAATATTTTAGTGGCTTAAATGATCATGACATTTCAAATTAGCGCGTTTTGTTCGCGGCACCCAGCGTTGACGGTTCGGAAAACTATTTAGCGGTATGGGCGTTAAGCAGCAGGCAGACAGACAACCTTTAGATAATATTAGTATGGAGCATTTCTCAAAGAGAACACGTTCAATAAACGTAGACCCAAAATAATTGGCATCAGTATCGATGACTGAACAGATAGCTTTGATCACAGCCATCTACTAATTGTGACATTTGATATCTGTTAACTAGATATAAACCGAAAGCTGCAGGCCTAACATGTACCGTCGACAAAATTTTGTCACCACTTTTTCTCGACGTTTTCCGGTTTATCTCTTCATCTCTATTGACCCTAACATGACACACTTGATTATCGTGTCTGTCATCAAATCAAATTACAGATAGTTGTGTTTTTTTAATCTGTGCTATTTTTGTCTACGAACCCTTACATGACAACACAATCGAATCGAGTTTTGTCGAGATTTTGTTATTTGATGAAATAGTTTTTCGCCAGATAAACATTTAATTTTGAATTCGTCACGTATTAAATAGTTCAAATCTGTGTTTTGTCGTTTACTGTTCCAAGGTAAAGAAACAAGTCTGCGATGTCTCTCCCTTATTTTAATTATTTTTTGGGGGTTTCTGAAGAGCGGGAGGCGAGGAAAATTAAAAAAAGAGAATAAGGTACATTTCGAGTAAGCTAATCACTAGTATCCATCTCTTAATTTAAAAAAAAGATATATGTTAATATCGACAAAATACTCATGCTCGAAAGTGAGATAAAAGTGACAACGGTACAGCTTAGACCAGCTGGTAGCAATTTTTAAGTAGGTATTTTAGGCAAGCTGAAAGCTTGTAATGTATCACTCCTATTGCACCCCGATACGGAACTGCAGATCTGACTGGTCAGAAGCGGGGCTAATAAATATTAAAAAAAAATCTAAAAATATATCACGGAATCTGATTGTTTAGTGATGAAACACTGAATTAAAATTTTAAGTTGCCACAAATACAGTTTTCATAGTTTGGAAGCAATTTTCGCAAACTATTTTTGCACGCGCCTGGCAATGGTAAAACCCCCACTTAATTATCTGGCTTATCATTTTTTCTCAAATTCCCTCAAATATATTTTTGGGAAAAATATATTTTTTTACTTTAGATAAAATGTAGGGTGGGCCCCGCTTCTCATCAGCCGGGTCTGCAGTGCTGTATAGGGGTGTAATAGGAGAGCTATATGACAATGTTTCAACTTGCCTCAAATACCTACTCAAAAGCTTACAAAATAAAAAAACGCTTGACTTAGTTTCGGGAATCACAGAAAGGGTACAACTTGTTTGTTTGTCTTTCCTTAATGCCTTTGATACATGAAACCAGTTGTTCAAGCCAGGATACATCTAATACATTGACATTGACGGTATTTTTTGACTTGGTATCGACAATTTTGCCGTGGGACAACTACGCTTCGGCACGAATGGGCCGGCTCTACCGTAGAGATACCACGGCCTCACAAAAAACTGCCGTGAAATGGCATTGTGCTAAGTTTCGTTCAGTGAATTACCGGTGGCTCAACTTCCCTTATCCATATTCCCATTCCATATTCCCTCATAAAGGCTTGCGACTCTTCGGATGTTACGAGTGTGCACGGGCGACGGCAGTTGCATTTCATCAGGTAACCCGTCTGCTCGCTTGCCACCTTCATATAATAAATAAAGAAGCTTCATTTCTAAGTATTCTAAGTAAATTCGTCGACAAGTCAGTGTCAAACTGTCAAAAAGTTTAAATAACTATCTTGATGTACTGGCTTAAAAACCTTGTGTATCTCGGGCATCACGGCTTAAGAAAGCAAATAATTGAGATGATTTTTTTTGTCAAATTCTTGGTTGAAAGGGTGGAAAGTAACACAGGCTACTTGGTCTCGACGACCCTCATGTCTACGGAGAAAGAACAGCAAAGCCACAGCCAAAAGCTAGTAAAATGATTAATTAATGAACAATATTTATTTGGTTAATCGATATCCGAAAAGTAAAAGGTTCCTGGTTAATTTCCCTTCCCAAAACTTTTTGCTTGAGGGTATCTATCAAATGCTAATAGGTTTTGAAATTGAAATTGCGGTATCTCTCAATCAATTTTAATGAAGACAACGAAATACAGTTGATTGATCGTTGCGTTGACAAATTCAATTGGGTTTCGCGGCACCACAACAAAAGATGCTTTCGTTGTTAGCCAATTTAATATGAATTGAAATTGAAAAGATAAATAACATCAATGATGTTGATTCATAGTTCGGTTGCAATTTTTCAAATCCAGCCGAGAGATCGAACATGGAATGTATTCTAACCAAAAAACGTAGATCCGTCAACTGGCAGTACATACATCTCTTTGATGGTATTATATGATTTTCACGTGAATTGGTTTCTAAGCGTACTCAGTCAGTAGTCACCTTGCCAGGCTAATACCAACTCAACAGATAGGGAGAAGTGAATTAATATTTTTTAGCTATTCTCGAGACTGCGAATGGCTGAATCGTTTTCAGTCTGGAAACTCATGTAGTTAAAAATAAAAATATATACTTGGAACTCCTGGAAAGCTATTTTGCCCGAACGCCAGAAGGAGGGTTATGTTGTTGAAGAGTATGTATGTACGTATGTATAATTGTTTTGCACGACCTGTAGCCTAAGTGGCTCGTTGGATTTTACCGTATGAGGTATCGTTAGATTGCGCTAGGTACGTTAATTTTTTTTTAAATAAAAATGACGGATTTTTAAGTCAAAATTGTGAGATCGAGGGTTCGATTCTCGTCGATGGAGCAAAAGTTTTTTAGTATTTCTTATGATAAAAATCTTTAATATGTGTATAGTATAAAAGTATTAAGTATATTTCCGTTGTCTGGTACCTGTAGCAATCCTTCAGGCACACGGGACCAGACTGACGTGGTGTGAAGCGTTCATAGATATTGTTATTACTTTTATTATCATAATTCCAAGCTCCTCATCCATATCAACTATAATTTTGAGAAATTTAATGATTTTACATTTACGTTTCCGCTCCCGTTTTAATATACAGATGATTTTTTTTATTTCACAATTTATTTCGGGCATGTTTACCCATATTATGAATACCTTACAGACTAACATACATATATTTATACTAAAACTAGCACTAAACACGTATTGTCTGCGACGTGGGCGCGGTGTTCGGAAGTCGTCCTCGGAATCTCCTGAAGACGACTCCATTCGGCCAGAACTCCTCCTTCTCGAAGGTCGAAGATGATGCGACGGGATCCTCACCACAAAGGAGCTAAAGTTCACTTTATGGCGGGACTCGAAGCGCTCGACCCTCAAGAGGAAGTGGGTTTTGCAAAAATTATAAAAAGTATTAGAGTACTGGCCCGTGCACAAAATGGATGGGTCATATGACCCCGCTGGAGACCTTTATAGGACGATAGAAGAGCATGAAACAATAAGATTTCGTTTTATCATTTCACTTGTAAGCTGTCTATCTGAGTGCTGTTGGTGAGATATCTAAATGTCAGGTAGTCATTAAGTACATTTTGGACATAATTTTTTTGTACGGCAAGTTAACCATCAAATATCTCAAGAACGACTAAAGCTAAATAGAGATCTTCATAGATTATGTACTTCTTTCTATTGCCATGATCGTTATAATGGCAATAGAAGGAAGTACATGATGTTTTGCCGTTTGTCGTTGCCGGTTGTTATTAGTTTGCCGTTGCAAACACAAAAAAAAATATAACTCAAATATTCACTCTCATATAAGTGACGTATGTTTTGCAAAGTTTTTTCTTATGATATTAATAAATTTCGCTGCTGGGCGTCTATATCGTGGTATTGCTTAATAGCTCGTAATCCAATATGGCCGTTCTGAATTTTCCGTTCACCACTCGTACGGAACCCATCTCGCACTTGGCCAGTTTTTTTCCTTATTTGTTCAGGACCAGTCTATACGTAACCAATTATTTGCTTCAACTCAATTATTTTTAATAGAGAACGTTGAATATTAATTTCCTAATCAATTTTGTAAGGTTGATGGATCGCTGTAATCTAATTTTTGGGTTAAGTTGGGCGTTAAGGGCAAACCAATAATTTCTTGGAACTGGTACTTTGTTAGAGCTAGGGATACCATAAATTGGAGCTATATTAGTCAACTAAATTTGTTTTTAAAAAAGAAGCAAATCCGAAATAATTTTGCCGTGGAGGAGCCATGCTGTGGCACGAATGGGTCGGCTCGACCGGAGTGATACCACGAGTGTCCATGGGCGACGCCAGTCGCTATCCATCAGGTAGCCCGTCGGATCGTTTGCCCCCTAAATATCTTACAAAAAAAGAATAGTCGAATCTCGCCCCGCGCCATTCGCCTTCACTACGGAAGCCTTTCAACTTAAATCCCATCAGTAATTCCTGGCTCATGGAGGTTCCCCAAACACCTTTTAGTTCCGCAATGTCCGTCCATCAAATATTGAGATCTCATCATTTATTTCGCAAAATTTAACCCTCTCGAAGGGAAGGCGTCGCCTCACAACAATGAATCGGAGATTTAAATTGACTCCTAATTGGAAAGCCTCATCAAAGGGACCTAATTGTAAGGTCGCTGACGGCTCCCTATTTATTCCATATTAATTTAAGCAAACCATTCCAGAATATGCTGGGCATATTTCATTTAAAGTGAAAATAGCAAAACTCACTGAAAATGAAAAAAAAACGACTAAGTGCGAGCTGGTTCGCGCACTAAGGGTTCCGTACTAGTAGAGAGTAATTGAGAAAACGTGTTTCCGAAAGTTAAATAATTTTAACAGGTCACGTCATATCAAGCGATAGCGCGATACCGACGTGCTGCTGTGCCGTTTATATTTTTTGTTACGGCCGTATCTAAAATTCATATTGTGTGAAAAATGCATTTCTCTAGCTATTACTGTTCTTGTAATACAGCCTAGGGACAGACAAACAGACAGACATCGAAGTTCAAGAACTAAATCTTCGTCATATCTTAGTAAAAACCATTTGAAGTATCTAGAAGAAGAGAAGTTAATAGCCAGATGTCAAACTTACATTATCTGATCACATTATGTCGAACCAAGCGGTGGGTGTGACAATAAACAAACCTTCTGAATCGCACTGATGGGCTAAGGTCTTTCCCTCTTTTTTTCCTTTAGTATTAGTTAAAAAAAAAGAAATTATCTTTGACGCCTATGAGTTAGTTCATGATTTAGATCCTCTTCTAACAATGAATCTAAAAGTGGAAATACATGTTGCCACTTTACATCTGGGGACGAATCAGGGCCATTTGTATGCCGTCAAAGTTGGCGGTTTGGTATTTGGTCGTTTCAAAACTTCAGCTATAAGTTATTGGCTGGAGAGATTTATAATAAAACGTGCGACGGCCACAGAACTTTCCAGAAAAATCGGAATAACTCGATAGGGAGTAACTTATTATAATTTGGCCAATGAGATTCGCTTTTGTTTTTAAATTGGCGTCGAAACTTTTACCTCAAATAATAAAATCTTTTCTTTTTGTGACATGTTAATCAAGCTTTTTAGGTATACTTGAAGACATTTTGAATTTCTATTGGACATCACTATTTTAAATTGGCGTAGAAACTTTTACCTCAAATAATAAAATATTTTTATGCTATAATATTTCATATGGATCCTATTGGTCGTAGTGTGATGTATAAGCCCTGTAGGCTTCCTCGATAAATTAACTAACATATTTATTTCGAATCAATAGCTCAGAAATTAAATTTCATGTCTCTAACTTTCCCCCTTTACCCCCTTAAATATGGAGTTTTAAAAATTCCTTTCTTCGTGAGTTTCTATTTAATAAAACAATTTTATTCACCAAATTTCATGACATATCCGTAACAGTTTTGCTCGGTGATTATGAACCTTCAGTTTAGTTCGATGTAAATAACGACGTCGGACCCGCTAGTTTATTAGTATGTTGAAATACACGAACTAAAGTCTACTGTAGAAATTCTCGATGTTTTAATTAAATAGAGCTACATGCTACTGATCTTTTCATGACCGAAGGGACAAAAGGGTGCAGCCCTCAATTCAGTTAAAATGAACACCGTTAAAGAATAATGACTATCATCTGTTTAACTGTAGCTCTTGAAATTAAACAAAACCTTATTTAATAAGACACAGTGGATGAAGGAAATTGTCCTTAAGGCTTATACATGGGCCAGCGGGGTAAGTTTAATCTCTTATAAGTATGTCAAAACGTTAAGCACATTAGCTAAAAAATATTTTTGTTATAGAATGATCTTCATTCTTTCATTCCTAGGTCTTTTTCCTTAAGCTTATAGTTAATCAGAAAAAAAATTAACTATTTTTTTATACAATACAATATAAGTAACACTATAATCCCTAATGAGGAATTCTTATTTATTGTTTTTATTCTTTGTATATTAATTATTTTCCGTTAGCAGGAGGAGGTTTTCGAAACTCCGAATGTACCGTCAAGGTCGTTAGCGCCTGTATTCTCTTTAATAATGTATAATGCATTCGCCTAATATTGGCCGTAGCGATTATTAACCTTCTGTCAAAAAAATGATCATTTCTGTAAAATTGGAAGGCACTGGCTCACTAAACACACCCAGCAACTGATTCGCTAGCGCACGTCTATCTTCGTCAAGCGCCAAACCACAATGTCACATGTCATCTTGACAGTTACAGCCGCCATCTTGACAGATAGACTACCCTCACTACAGCTGTCTATGCAGCTGTGTGTATGATATATCTATAATACTCATACGTAATGTATATTTTACGAACCACAATTGAATACAAAGTCTTGTGTTGTTACTTTGTTGTCCACAATATCGGTTTTATTCATTGTATGCAATTTTATATAATATATAATTTTAACAGATGCCGAAAAACATAGATTTATAAAGGCTAATCACATAAACCACAAAATATTAAGGTGTTTTGTTATAATAGATACTAATTTTTTATGCTACTAGTTTGCTTGGTACTCTGCCAGTTGGGGACGAATTGAAAAAGGTTTTCATTTTATATTTTTTATACTTTTATTTTAAGTTTTTAATTTTTACTTTGTCATATTTAGTGGATAATTTAATTTATTATAATTGTATTTTTTTTTATTTTATAACAAAGCTAGACATACATATAATTTACCGTGGTAAAGCTCAAATCTAAAGCCTTATAGTTTTTTCGTTAAGTGTACCTCAAAATACACTAGAAGTAGGATATTAAGTGCTCACTTCGCTCGCGCAACTAGCGAAAAAGCGCAGCTTTATAAGGATCTTGCGAGATTTCGGAAGTGCTGAGACATCGGTTTTCCAAAGTTGGCTGTGACTATGACAGATTTTTTAAAATAAAACTACAGTTCTGGATTCATAATATGGAATGTGAATATTCAGATGTTTGAATTCATTAAAAATTTTACAAGTCACACAAGTGCTACGCGCTAGTTGTTTAGTATTATTTTTAATATTATTACTATTTTATTTTAAAACATATATTATACTTTAAAAACTTTACAAAATCCAACACCTTAAGAACCTGAACCTGAAAGTGTACCACAAACATGTAACTGGAAGTGGGATGTACAGAGCTCGCTTCGCTCGTCCAATGAAACTGCTACTTGTTACGATTCTTTGCGATGGACAATACCTAATTTAAGTGCGTGTTTATGTAATTTGCAATCATATTCACTTTTAAACAGGCAATTGGTTAACTCGTTTGCATTTTAAACAGGCATGTGCAACATTCGCAAAGCTCTAGCACAAGTTAAATTGTTTTTTAAAGTAGAAAATGTACGCTGAATTGTTTTAATCAAAAGCTAGAAAGAGTTGAAAACTTTTAATTGCGGTCACAAAATTTTCAAAATTGGTCACTCGTCCGTTTTTTGTTTCGCAAATTGTTGAGCAATTAAATTAACGGCACCTGAGCAAACTCGACATTACGGATCTCGCAATATTAAGTGTGGGTGCGCACTTGGTGACTCTGAACGCCTGTTGAGTGACCACTCAAGATAAAAACCACACAAAAGGTTCCGTACCGTACGTAGAAGAGACAAAAAATTGAAAAAACGTATTTTTAAGAGTTAAGTAGCTATCAGAGATCACGTAGTGCAACTGACGTTTCGATGTAGACGTCGTGCAGCACCATCTAGTATCAAACAAAAGAAATTGACAAAAACACGTTTGTTGTATGACAGCTCCCCTCAAACATTTAATTTATTTTGTTTTTAGTATTTATTGTTAAAGTGGAAATAGAAATACATATTCTGTGAAAAAGTCAACTATCCAGCTCTAAGATACAGCTTAGATACAGACATAAAAGTCTTAGGATAGCGTCCCGTTTATTCCCTTTGGGTACAGAACCCTAAAAAACAAGGAATACACACGGTCCCAGAGAACATCGGTTGGTGTAACTGGGTTTAAGTGTAAGAATTGTAACATGATAGTAGTATATATATATATATATATATATATATATATATAATAACTAATCTGCGCTCGTGACTGACATTTACGCAAGAACATACAAAG
>JAOTAV010066961.1:0-14009 GCA_026546445.1 Cyclargus thomasi | reverse complement strand
AGATCCTAGGTACAAAAAACCTAACATAATGATTACAAACAAAGGATATGGGCGAAAAGCCTATAGATGTACCTTATATTTTAAATAAATAAAAAAAAAAACATGGCTCCCAAGTTCTTCCTTGATCTATAATATCGCTTCCACCAATCGTATCACCCATATTTCAATATTTATCAAAAACGGTCTAGACCATAGATAAGATACTCCTCGATGATGTAGGTAGACCGGTCGCTATCAGTCGGAGAGAAACTCTTCCGGACTTTCTCCATCAGGTCACATCTGTCCATCGAGAGGGGCCCGTCACTAGTCACCGGTCATCAGACCCAACTTTATTAGGCCTGCCGATTCCGCCCACTGCCATGAGTCGTGTATCGATTCATTTGATTAATACCGAACATATTTATTTTCGTTGAGCAAACACAAACAAACATGTCAAAAAAACGAGTCGTTTCATTACGAAATGATTAGATTTTAAGATTGTACAACAAATAGCTCCCCAATTTTGCAATCAATTAATTTCCAGCTTTCTGTTGTAGCAGCAGTGGAACACGAGACGATCCCTGTAGGTATCGTTTGGGGAGCCAATCTAAAAATAAAAAGGTTTATATGTTCCGATCTAATAATTACAGCAGGAGTTGCCGGAATCCCCGGCAATGAACGGGCCGGTCGGGGTGTAAAAATAAACAGTACAGCGGAGCTCGTTGCAGCTCCGACGGCTCCCCGAGGAGCTTTCGACTTCCCCTGAAATTGGACTTGCTCCTCAAATTGTTTTCTTTGTTTCATTGTTGTGTACTTGCCGTTTCGTCCGCGTTCCGGAAATAAAAGTTATTGTTGGATTTTTACGTTATTGATATTGTGGACTTTACGACTGTCTCGATACAAGATTTTCGAGTTCACGTGAAGCCCTAAAGCGTAATTACAAAGTCTCCACGTTCAGAAGGCATACTGATTAGTATAATTATCTTTCATATTACAATAATTGGTATTCCGCATCGACTAAAAGTATGACGTCAAATATAGGCCTATTAATTAACATGATTAAAGTGTTTATTTTATAATTAAGTACACGAAGAGTACAAAAACAAGGACATATAAAATTTTAATCAAGCAATTGAACAGCTCCTCGATCCAGATAAACGTCCAAATAAAGCCCTCATCCGAAATCAACTCAATTTGGCCCTCCCTAATGCCCCGTAATTAATGTCACCGAAATGACCCTTATTGTCAACGTCATAAAGCTCCACATCCCCGCCGAAAATCCGATTCACCCCGCTTTAGTTAGCATTTTTTATTCCCGCAATTATGTCCTTTATTTTTCGAGTCGTAGAGCCTATTTCCGCAGTCCTCCGAAATAGGCTTCGGCTCGTAACGAAATGAGTCGCCGAGATAGTTACAAATAAATTGCTTCCAATCTCTAAATATAACTAGTTATTTGGTTAAGTACGAGCTATTAAACTTCAGTTTAAAATTAAACTTGAACAATCGTGGCAAGCCTGACATGTCCGGCTAATTGTCTCATTATTATGTTTCATACGAGTAGTGTTCACATGATTACCATCAGAATATGGCGACATCGGGTCCGCGCTATGGCCTGGGACCTCACGAAGGTTCGCCACCTCTGTTTAAGTCTGGTCACAGTACCGGCTGCTCTATACGGCAGTCGTAATGACTAGACCTTTACATCAAGTCCAAAGTATTTTAATGCTTTTTGGTACGTAGTATTAATCGATATTTGAATGATAATTGAACTCATGCCTGTATCTTCTGTTTAACTTAACTGAGTGTTATACGTACGAGTACATTAAAATGAAAGTAGCAATTCCGTTATGAAACAGTAATCCGCGAAATCCTAAGATTTTAGTTCGAACTTCAAAGCAATGTGCAGGTTATTTCAGCTTCAGGATTAATTAAAGTTTCCGCTTAAAACTTAGCCCCGGGAATCGCTTCTGTTGGCGGCCTTTTTGTCGCCGAAAATGTACGGAGCGAGTCGTATTAGAATATTATGTCAGTGTCATTTTCTAACCTTCGGCTATCTGAGGGCGATTCGGTGGGTCCTACTAAATCAACCGCCGGCGGCAAAGGTCGCGAGGTCCTTAAGCCAGTTAAGCCAATTAACCACCCGAAGGTTCTGCCGTCGATGGAGCCAACGATCGCTACACGATTACCTTTTAGGACACCCGCCCACGGCGTCGGGTGCAAACTCGTTCGTTTGGAAATTCTAAATGAATTGAAATTAAATTACGGGGAAACCTTCGTCTAAATGACTTTGGCCCTTTGATCTTCCAAATTATAATACACAATGTAACGTCAACACAAAAATCGCAATACGGAAACCGAAATGTCCCGCGCGCCACGTGGATGATCCGCAACTCAGAAGGAGCCAAAATCTTCGATACGGTATACTCGGTTCCGCGCTAAGTCCTAGTTATGATTAATCTTAAAATCTAGGTAATGACGCTCGGCCCCGATGGTATGGTTCCAGGAAAGTTGTCGGGAGCCGGGACAAAAGTTGGCAGGGTGAGGTTATTCAATATCGACAATGATGGCGGGATGTTCGAAGCTGATCATGAGCCGAAGTTCGTCGGTTCGTTAGTGACTTTCCGCGGGCGGCGCGCGGCCCGGCCTGCTGACGCAGCACTTCTTAAGGCTGGTTACGTCATTATCGCGGTAAAACATTAAACTAGGTACAGTAGCCGGCCAAAAAAATTGACACACACGTCGACCTTTGGAAAGAGACAATCGGCTAATTTCGGCTTCTTATAACGTTATCTCTTTCGCACGTAATACAAACAATCCGGTATCTACAAGGAGTTGTACAAAAATTACGATTCGATTCTTTGTATAATTCTTTTTATTCTTTGTATAAAATTCCCCCCTGTTTTCTGTAAGTGATCACTTTCGATTAGTGTTTAAAATATATTGTACCCTGGCTTCTTTTCCTAGGGATACCATATTACAATTGATTTTTATTACAAGCTAGGTGTTGCCCGCGACTCCGTTCGCGTAATAACTTTCGTCTTGAAATTATTTGTTTTTTTTTCTACACGGAATCCGGTTTGTGCGTTCTGGAGTTAAATCGCCAGGGAGGAAGCCCCGACGAATTTTTATATAATAGAGAAGTAAAATTGGGGGTGTTATCCGCTCCATATAGACATTATGGACAACTTACAGACATTATGGAAATTGATCAACGACTACAACTAAACATCACATACGTAATGTAAGAAGTAACGCTGTACGAAACTGATATTAGTTGATTGTCTTTTTAAAAATGTCGATGTGCAATATTTTTGGCCGAGCCCTGTAAGCACATCTACCCAGACTAAGTAGGGTTAAAATCTGAAAGAAAGGTAGAGTTGTTTTTATTTGTATTCAAAAAACTTTTTAGTCATCTTTAATATTAATTTTCAGATAGGACGTTTTGTAGTTAAAGTTGGTCTCCCTTCGTAGTTTGGACCGCAGCATTTTACTACGGAACTAGTTGGTGCCCGCAACTTCGTGGCGCAAAAATTTGTATATCACGCGGGAACCGTACATTTTACCGGGATAAAAAGTCCTATATGTTGCCCAGACCTAATATTAAACAAAAAAGATTTATTCAAATCCATCCAGTAGTTCTTGAGATTAGCGCGTAATAACAGACCAACAGATAAACTATTACTGTTCCTTAGCACCCCCACATTATTTTGTGAAAATATTAAATGTACAGATACTCCAATTTTACTGTTTTATTATAGTTATGTATAGGTGGAGATTCCGTTAATGTTAGCACACGTTAAGCGAAACTCGTAATTGGGAAAAACTTCCCGAACAACTTGTAATAATACGTGTTCCTGGAGCGATAACAATAAAAATGCGGCAAAGTAACGAAGTTGGCGAACTCCAACACGATACAACATTAATCGCAGCGGCGCGGCACGGGCAGGACGCGGGCAGGACGCGGGCAGGACGCGGGCAGGACGCGGGCAGGACGCGGGCAGGTCGCGGGCAGGTCGCGGGCAGGACGCGGGCAGGACGCGGGCAGGTCGCGGGCAGGACGCGGGCAGGACGCGGGCAGGACGCGGGCAGGACGCGGGCAGGTCGCGGGCAGGACGCGGGCAGGACGCGGGCAGGTCGCGCAGACCCTTACAATTTATATTGTTTGACTACTAGTTTGACCCTCCGATACGAAACAACCTCCGAACGCAATTTCACTTCGTAAATACTTGTTTAGGGGTTAACTAATATTGTAATATGCCCGTAATATTTTGTGGGAATAACTCGATATTGTTCTTCTCCACTTCGACATTGCTGCGCTGAGTTCCGTGATCGATTTTATGCGTTTGTAAAGAGATCCAAAAATTGTTTTATAGACGTTTTTAACACCTATTTTGAGCAATTCCATAGTTTCTAGTACCTGAGTAGTGGTAATGTAAAGCTAGTAAGTTATCGAGCTGTTTTTCAAACGCTTTTTCCGAATTGCAAGCAAGCTCGCCTCTCACAAAGCTCAATCACGTAATAATATGCATCGCTGCAATCAGACTCGTAATGCGATGCAAAAAGATGATTTGTCGACACAAAAAGTACAATCTATGATGATGGTATATACGATAGCGCAAACGTTTTGAAATAGAGGGAAGCGGGTAGCGGGGAGGAGGGGAGTAGGGGAGGAGGGGAGTAGGGGAGGAGGGGAGTGGAAGTGGTGACACGCACATAAACTACCGCCGTAATTACTAGATCTAACCCCAGAACCTCCGAACTTTAAACAATGCGCCAGTTAAAAGGATTAGTTATGGGACTGTATTTGTGGCTTTACCGCGTACACACGAGCCCGAAATGTTCATGTTGCCGCAGTGAAGTGCAAGAACCTGGCTAGCACTGTTAGTGGAATTTCCACCACCACAATTCACGGAATCGATCGATTGTCTCTAACTACCATCATGACCACTCCACACACCTGCTGAAGTCACATTCAGGGACTTCAAGGAGCCCGAAGAAATGAGTTTAAACTTAAATAATTACTGTTATAATCTACATCAGTTTCAGCAAGTGTATGTAATCCGAAAAGAAAGTAAAATTGAAACCCAAATCAAAATATTAGCTTACCTGGCCTGATTCTAACGCCTACACCTACAGCGTTGTAAACAACACATCCATTCTTCTAAGTTCTAATAATAGTTCAATTCGCAGCGGCATTTTATCAAGAATGTGACAGTGTGTTTCCATCTCGGCCGTAAGGAACGGCGTTAATAATTAGGAGCGCGGCGCGGCGCGGGACAGCGGCCTCTCATTATCCCGGGTCCTCAGTATATTTGTACCGCTACATACACAATTACTGGTCATTAACGAACTTTAAAGGTCCGTAATGAAGTGCTTTTGAACGACCATAAATAATTGTGGAAGAAAGGAGCCATCAAACCAGGTGATGGTTTAACGCTTATCGAAGGATCGCGATTAACGCACATCGATTCGAATATTATCACCCGATGAAAAGGGTGACAGGACAAATGAAAACACCCGAAATATTTAAATAACAAAACGACCGGTTTCGCGATAGTCGAGCTGAGCCCGACTGACATCTGTTAATAGAATTACAAACAAAGCGCCATTCATCGGATGCGGAATAAAACGGAATCTAATTAAGCCGTAATCTGCTGCCGGACAAGCTGAGGGTCTGCGGGACCACGCGGGGGGAAACCGACCCTCCGTATTGAAAGCCCACGACGTGTCCACTCCATAGTGCGTGCTGCCGATTACTGAGGGTAGGAAGATGCTCTTAATGAAACGAGATTATCTACTATTAAGGGATTTATTAAGAACGGAAATAATATTAAGCTAACATTTGTATTCTTGTGGTGTGTGTAATGGTCCAATACAAGAAATTACTACATACTTTATGCGTTAAGTAAATTGCAGTGTTGTCTTTTGAATATACGATTAAGCTATCGAGTTCACTGCACTGTTAAAAATTTCCATAGTAAATTTACTAAATTTGTGTAGGAAGTTTTTACGCACCACTTTTTTAGAAATGTGAAACTCAGTCATGCAATTTTACTACAAAATTTTTCTTCAATTACTTCGTATTTGAGCTATTACAAAACTGTAATAGTGCAACAAATGCGAGTTTAAATTCCAATACAATACAAGATTTTGTAATTTTAGGATGCATTTGCGTAGTATATTATGTATTGTAGTAAATTTACAAAAATTTTTTTAACAGTGTGGTTTAAAGCGACTAACGCCTTATCACTCTAAACGCGTACTAGTAGATGCCATCACCAACAAAACGTAGAAGCTAACATTTCAAAATATGTACCAAATGAACTTATTCAGCGCTATGCTCGACAAGAAATATAGAGTTTGCCGCAAGCACTTACACAGAGTAAACAACCCTAAAGTGTGTGGTGCGGGTCTGCGGGGCCGGCGGGGCCCGCGGGGCTCGCGCGGGGGGGGGAGCGGTGTCAAATGCACGCGTTATCGCCACCCTCAGGTTTTTTCTATTGATTGCACATTCACTTCCCACGATTTCACCCGAATCCCACCGACACCTCTATTTGCCATTGATCAACGCCAGATTCGTTGGCTGAACGCAATCATTTCCCCATTGTTAGCCCGCAGATTTATGTGTCGTTAACGGTATATTAATAGCAACACCAATACAAGTATAGCATGTTGGGCTGTCAATTTACAAAACCAACAAACTGTCAACGTAAGTGTTTTCTGAACTATCAAAGCTTTAGAATAATACATAATATTGAAAAAAAACTTCGTACAAAACCACCTGAAAGGAATTCTCATAAAATATTCGAATTATTTATTGCGGGTGTAAATAAGGAAGCTTTATTTTTCGCTTTTGATCTTAATTGCTCAATTCTCGTAATATCGGAAGGGTTTAATTTGGGTGTGAAGGGTCTATAAAGCCGCAGTCGGCGCTCATAAACAGCGCATTAAAATAAGCCATAAACAGAACTAGGAGTCCCGGCGTTTGTCCCGGTGACAGCCGGCGCCGCGGGATCAGCTTTGTGTTGCGGACGAAAAAATTAATAACCCCCGTGAAGTGCCTTTTAGACCCACCACGGTATAAGTGGTGTTTTTGTTGCGCCCGGTATTACAGGGTTATATTTTAATGTTGTACCCTAATTTATAAGGAACCATCGTTTCGGCTTTATTATATCAATTACAATATTATAAGGACGTATCATGTTTAAAAGCTTTTACACTTTATTATGTTATTATGTTTTTTTTTTACTTTTTTGCCGGCTCTGCAGCTGCATTTTTACGGTTTGTGTTAGTTTTTTTTACATTTGCCCATTAAATATAATAATAAATAAATAATTTTAAACAAAAAATAAAAACCGACTTCCACAACAAAAAATATATATGTACTGAAAAGTAATAAATAATTCTTTTTCCCTGTGTCTGTGCCTTATAAGGACTGGTCTAAGCCTCAACATTAACCGTAATTAGTCTCTAAAATTTTGAAGTTGGTACCAGCTTTTACAATTTCTTAGTTTCTTGACATTAAACTTACGCTTAAGGTAGCTGGTACCGACTTCAAAATTATAAAGACTGTTTACGGTTAGTGTTGAAGCTTAGGCCAATCCTATAACCGTACATTATAGAAAAAGAATTATTTATTACTTTTCAGTTCATCTATATTTTTTTGTTGTAGAAGTAGGTTTTTATTTTTTATTTAAAATTAATTTCTTTTTCCCTTTTTAGTTAACTGTTAGTCAGCTGTAGATATTTCAATGTAAGTGTGTACATTCACATCCCTCGATCGATTTTTCGTGGATCCTGTTTATCAGATAACCACTTTCGAAAACAGGGTACCATTTCAATTTAAAAAAGATGGCGGATTTTTCAATTTCTTTATTAATTATACGTTTCAAATGTAACGGTGCGTAGCATCATTAAAGTGATGATTGTTGATAAAATGGATGAAGTGGTATCTTCTTTAAGTTGTCTAGATAAAGCCGAACTCGCCGAATCGCTATATCCTTCAAGAGTTCTGTACAGCACATTCGGAACCAGGGTATACATTTGTACAAAATCTTACTTTTTGGTTGCAAATACCTGGAATTCTTCAGGAAAAGTGAAAATCAGTAAATGTTTTTATACAAATTTCACAGAGTCCCCTCGATTCCTCCTAGATCGCATCATCAGATCACCACTTTTGTGAAAATGGACCTATACTCTATACAACTATACAACAAAAAACAATTTTTTGAAATCGATCCACAATCGGTCCACCATGGGAAGTACCGATTATACTATTGCAGGGGCAAATATTAGTTGAAAGTTTTATTACATTAATTATTAATAATTTCGTTTTGTTTAATAACTTATAGCTAAAGCTTGTCGACATAATATCTCCGAAGGCTATGTCATTGATAAAATGCTCGTTAAAACTGAGTTCTTACAATCTCTGCTCAAGCGCTGAGCTCGACGTAACTTTTAATACTTTAGAGATAATTATGTCCCCCGGCTTTCCCCGCATTCCGTCCGCTCCCAAGTCCCTGGGTCTTCAATCGTTCAGCATTATAAACAGTCAATATACACCACAATATCCCATTACCGGCGCACAGTCGGCTTTGCCTCGATGTATTGAATGCGTCCATTGACGCGGGTGCAGCATTACCGTACATTATAATATTTACTACTGATTTATGGGTTAATACTTAATGCCTCTCGTGTTTATGGAATTATGATAATAGTGTATTTTATTCCCGCCGTTTAATACCTACGATAGAGTTATTGATAGCCGCACACAAAAGAGAAATCATTTTGGTCGTTGCATCGGTGCGCAACACGCAGCACAATCTGACAAATATTAAGTGTTTCCTTTTGAATTCAATCGACCGAACTGTTTTTAAATAGACTACGAATTGTAACCCTTTTTGTTGTGTTACATTACAATAAAAAGACGTGTTTGTTAGTTTGTCTATTGTCATCACTCCCCTCACAAAACATGTTCGGTCGGGGCACGCCTAGTTGACGCGATTGTCATTCGAACAGGCCAGATGTGTGCCCGCCTTAACAATTATACCCCGACAATACAACACACATTTTGTAATCACAAACATTAAATGCGTCCGCAACAATTTGTCCCGATCGCGGGACGACGTGCGCCGCATACTGAACGAGGGACGAGCGACAGACGCACAGGTGCACGCACGCACAGAGCACAGAGACGCACATGCCACCTGCACAGAACCTGCACAAATTTCAGATATAAATCGACCAGTAAAAACGCGTCCAGATAATAGGAGCGCTGTCATAACAATAGCCGGAGTTTGATGTACGCGTATCGGAACATAAAAATCATTTACGTATTGTGCGATACCATCAATATTTATTGTACGAGCGATCGACATCAGCGGAACGAGCTGTGAACCGCCAATCACAAAACAATCATCACTATCAGATAGCTGTTCGCTTCATGAAACTGCCGAGGAAATATTTCCCAAACGCTTAGAATATCGCTCTACTAAATCAAACCCCATCATAATATGAATTCAATAGAAGGATGGAATGTATCGTAATTACACGGCGAGCCCTCCATTATGCCCTTTCGGAATTTATCCGACGTGGTATTAAATCGAAACGCCTCCAGAATAATTTCTTAATTTTAGACTTTCGATGGATGTTTCGTGTTTTGGTTCAGAAGAGGTTTCTAATAATTTACGCTAAATCATGCCTTTCAATACAGATTAACTTCTGCAAATATTAACTGAACGGTTGTTGTGATAACAAACATAAACTTCGAGCATTATTTGTGGAGATCGTGAAGTGTGTATTTGTTTGTAAAGAATATGAAAGCGCGGCAGTCAACGAGGCGAGAGGTTGTTTCTGTGACGGCGAAAATACAGCACAAACGTTCACTTATCGCGGTGAACCTTACCGCTGGAAGGTAATATTCAGTTGTCTACTGGGAGTTGGGACTGGTGAAATTGGCGGGACTGGGAGATAAACTAGATTGGCATATAAACACCCGTCGCCCGATAAGAGTCTGCGGCAGGTATGCTAATCGATCAGCCCCATCGCTCTTGATCCAGCGAAAAATACCTCACCTATTTGAGATGATACTTTTTCTTGCCAAAAATAATGTCTGTGTAGTTCACAGTTATGCCGGAGTAACTATCAAGCAGTGCTTAAAGCAATTATTAGTATTTGTGTAATGCCATAATTGATCTCAAATGACTAATCACAAAGAATTCTATCAGATTATTTTGTATGGAGATACTTTAAATTTTGATAAGGACATAAGCTTTATGATGAAAAATGTAGAGTTTTAGCAAAAATGGATTTGTTACATTAAGGAAGTTGGGAACATCATCCAGTAGGGAATATTTAAATTGTTTTTTTTTTCAATTTCTCACAGGCTTGAGGCCATTCAGAATATTGTTTTGTATGTATTTCCATTGTAAATATAATACCAAAAGTATTAGAAATAAGTGCATCAGCAAGTCCACCTCAAGAGCTCAGTATAGTTTTCCCGAACAATTCTGTCGTCAGCATTTTCGTCGTATGATACGGTCCTACCGATATTCTGTGCTTCAAGGATACCGCACAATACCGAGTCTCCTTGGCCCAGTTGTGATGAGCAACTCATCGTATATTTTATTCGAAACTTCTCCCTGTTGCTTCGAGCAGAGTTGAATTTCCTCGCCTTGAGTCTCGACTCGGTTGATAGAGATAAGTCGGAACGACACCGGACTAGAATATTTTAAATACTTTAGTTTGTATTCCCACTTTTGTTAAATATGCGTATTTTCTTTTACTTAGAAAGTGAAGTAATATTATGATTAGTTATTGTGTAATTTGTGACGAATTAGTTTTCATTTACGCTTAGAGGAGTTAGATATAGACTAGTTAGGGCACCAGTCTCTTGCTATATTATTTTGCAACCCAATCTAAATAACTGTAAGAAATTGTAATGTAAAAAAAATCAAAATATTTTATATTTTGATTTTTTTTAATTTTGAAGAGCGTGTCCGCACAGCAGACTTTATTCGCGTGAATTTTTTCATAATACACCAAGTTCTTCACGGATTTTTTTTCATCAGTACCGAATACGGATACTCTCATACAATTCAACGTGTGACAGATGTAGCGGAAAATCCGCGCAAATAAAAATCGTAGTGACTCTCTTAAACTTCTAATAAAAATTAAAATTAGTAATTCAGTGTAACGCGAATTTAATTAATGTTATTAATTCTTCTAAAGCTTTGCGTTGTAATAACTTATTTTTTTACACAAAATCGAAACTTTTTTATAAATGAATGAACAAAATATTTTTATTATTATAATTAATTTAGATCCATTAATCTAAATTAATTAAATAAAAAAAATATTTTGTTCATAGCTTAGGGATAGACAGCAGACACGATGTACATTGCTTCATTGTAACTTCGAAAAAAATCTGCAAGAATAGTTGCAGAACCTATAAAAACAACTACTCTTCTGCAATTTTTACACCTACGGGTACGTCCTATACCGTCTATAGCACGATCGCTCACCTGGTGGGCATCTGCAGTCGTAGTCCCGTAGGCTGCGTCTCGGGCGGTAGAAGCTGGGCGGTCGCAGGTCCCGGCGGAGGCGCTCGGCCAGCGGCTGCTGCGGCTCCAACACCGCGCTGCGCAGCGCCAGGTGCTGCTCCTCTAGCAGCTGCAGCCTCGCCTGCAAGCCCTGCTGCCGCCACACGCTGTACCCGCTAGACACCAGGCTCATGGCACACGCACACCACAACACTGCACAGTACGTCCACGGGTCCGCACATCTCTCCGAGCATTCCTTCTTTTTGCTCTTCTCCTCCTTTTTCTCCGGGGGGCTCTTGCCCGAGGGCTTCCCTCCCATCTTGAATATCATGGCGCCTTCACGTGAGCCCGCTGGTCATCGTAAATTAGGCGTCCGCTTGCGGTGGTGAGAATCGCGGTAAGTTTGTTGTTATCAGTTCGGGATCGTAATTTCGTTCGTGCGAGTGAGGCGACGCGCGACACACCCTCCCCGGTCGACAGGCTGCGAGCCACTGAACGCGAAACGAAAATTTCGAGAGACGCGGGATCGCTAACGAAAACATTACACTCGTTTCTCGTATTTTGACTAGTCTTGAAATAAATATAATTCTAAACGTATGATGAATAAAATATTGTATTTTTATAGGTTTGAAAACTTACATTGGCTTTTTAAGCCTTAAAAGCCGATGTAATGAAAAGTAGAGTTCGTTTGAATAGACATTCATTAACTTTGTTTTATGAAAAGCAATGAATCTCGTCGTCGCTGAAAACAAGATAAGTTTCCGAAACCTAATCAGATAAATACCTACACCATTCAACGTACTCGGCGATGGACCCAGATAGAATCAGAGTTAAAGAATTGTTATTTCAAAGGTACATAAAATAATTTGCTTAACATCAAAGCAAAAATTTTAATGTTTTGTACACAGCATTAACTAACTACCTTAAGGCACAAGAAGAAGGTAACGGCCTTGGCGCTTTTTGGTTCAAATTCATCATCATCATCATTTGAGATTTGATCTACATCGTTTGTCGTAGGTAATGTTCGGTAAGATTAAGTATATCACACAAACGTTCGTAGGCTCTTGTATTGGTCCAAAATTGGCGAACGTGGAGACAACTTTTACCAAAGTAGAATGACGCTCGCAACGTCCGTGGGAACCGTCGACCGACTTAAAGTATCTCTGTACCAAACTTGAATAAAATCAGTTCAACAGACAGCCACAATTTTTCTTTCATAATGTTAGTATGAAAGTATGGATTTGCGTAGTCGGGTAATAAACATTAAAAGGCATACTTAAGTAGATGTTAACATTTTAAGTAGGGTTCAAGTCTGTAGTAGGACAATGATTAGTCATCTTTATGACGATGACGAGTTAAGTTCGTCGACAAACAGTGGAGGAATGTCAATGTTGATGGGTCAGCCGTAAGAATGCGTTTTATTGTGGCTGTCAAACCACAGTATAATTTGCTTACAGCAGTCAATCTATACATTTTTTTTTGTTTTTTTTTTTAATTTTTTTTTTTATAATTATTTTACAAATAAGTTACAATAGATTGTAATATTTACATTGACTTACAATTACTATTGTATCTAAAACAATTATTGTTTATTAAATTAGTTTTAAGACATATTATTGTTATTTTCCATCTTTTGGGTAAAAGATGGACCCGTGCGAGTTTCTTACGCCGGTTCCCGAACCGGTGGTAGGCACCGTAGTCTCGACGTTCAGAAAGTGTACTTAAAATACTTATTTTTAATAAAAAGATTTTGATTTTGATTGATTCTTCGAGAGTTTGTATGTATATACATACACGTACGTATGTGCGTATAATTTTTTTGGCACGCTCTGCAGCCTAAACACTGGGGACATTAAACATTTTTAAAAACCAAAATGGCGTATATTCAAGTCAAAATTGTGAGGTTCAAAAATTTTTTTCCGATCATCCGTTCAGTTGGGTATCAAATTGAAGTTCTTTAAATAGCCATTCTAGAAATATACATAGCTTGACATTAAACTGCAATGGTTCCTGCAGTCGGGTTTTCTGTTTTTGGACATTTAGCTTGTTGCACGTGAATTATATGATGAAATGACAACAATGTCTCATTGCTTTGGAAACAATCGGTACGAGTTTTTTCGCCTAATCTAGGAAGTTACAGCCATCAAGCCTCTGTCAAAAAGATTGCCATTTGTATACAAAACACGATTAACAACAAAGTGATGTGTTGTTTATTCATTGTTGTCAGTCGCGGTTTGTAAGTATAGAAATATTTCCGTATCCAAAGAGTGAATACAGGACCCTATTAGCTAAGACTTCGATGCCTCTCCGTCCGTTCACCTGCCCGTCTGTCTGTCTCCAGGCTGTGTCTCAAGAACGGTAATAGCTAGAGAGATGAAATTTTCATAGAATATGTATTTCATCTGCCGCAATAATAATAATAATATAATAATAATAATAATATCTATGGACGCTTCACACCACGTCAGTCTGGCCCTGTGCTAAGTACCC
>JAOTAV010066950.1:0-14010 GCA_026546445.1 Cyclargus thomasi | reverse complement strand
AATATGTGTATAGTATAAAAGTATTAAATATATTTCCGTTGTCTGGCACCCGTAACACAAGTCCCTCGGGTACTTAGCACAGGACCAGACTAACGTGGTGTGAAGCGTCCATAGATGTTTATTTATTATTTATTTATTTATTAAGGTAACTAACAATTTAAAAACTACCGGATTTTTACGAAATGGACAATTTACGACCGGAAAAAAGATTTGAAATTAAAATAATGTAGATTTGATGTACAGCTAGATACACTAGCTAGAATCTAGATAATAAAGTAGGTAACTAACAAGACTTGTCAAGATTTTATGTTAAAAAATTAGTATTTTATCAAAGGTCTTCTTCTATTTATATTTTCATATCAATTTCAAAGTAACTTTTTTATGACTTAAATTTCAAATGACGTGACAAAACATCGTGAATCGCGGTTCTTTTCGTTCCATTTCTGTCGTAAACTGACCTTTAATATCCTAGCGACATCACAATACCCCCATGTAATATTCCAACAACGCCATGAGCGGTGCAGCTAGATTGAATGTCGACTTCTTTTTATTGCACAGGTTCTTGTCAACTAAGCTCCTTGTTTATTTTATTACGTTTACCCCGGACAATGGACATGCTGCTACATTCATACTTCCAAACTTAATATTATAAATTCTAAAGTGTGTCTGTCTGTACCCTTCACGCTCAAACCACTAAACCAATGTTGCTAAAATTCGGTATGGAGATACTTTAATCCCAGTAAAAGTAGGTACTCCTACTGCGCGATAACCGAATTTTGGTGCAACGGAGTCGCGGGCGTTTATGAGTGTAACAATACGAAAGTATCACTATTGTGTTGTGTCATGCGTGAGCGTTTTCTCCGTGGTCTATTCGTTTTTTTAGCACGTCTCTAACGCTGAATCTGTCATAAAAAAATTTGTTATGGAGATGAATAAAAAAATACGGTCTTGGTAATGCTGTATTGATCCTGTACGATAAGAGATGAGATTTTCCGGTATTTAAAAAAATAAAATTACATCCATTTTGGAAGCACGAGAGCAAATATTACATTGAGGTTTTTTCAATTACTTTACGCTGCCACGCTCTGTCTATTCATCGTAGTCCTTTTCAAGCGAGTCCATAAACTGAATGAAATTTCTACGAATCGTTTTCTGTTCTATTGCCGTAGCAAATGAAGATAGTCGGCAAGTATGAAACGATGCAAGAGAAGATGTTTTATTTAACGTTACTCTCAAGATTTGCTCGTGGGACGGGGTCGATTAGTTGGAACAAAACTTGATTCATATATTCTCGGGTTTCGGCACCATGAACGAAATGGCTCTTTTTATAAATAAAAATAAGGGGGCAAACGAACAAACGGGTTACCTGATGGAAAGCAACTACCGCTACCCATTACGCTTGGCTCAGTTACTCTAAATAATTCATTTATAAAAACACTCAGTATAAAATATTCAAGTTATTAGATTACTTTCTCAACAAACGTTACACACAATAAAAGTACGAAAACTGACCACATGAATTAGGCGTCAAAATGATCTATTGCGTATATATTATATGATATCTGACGCGGATTATGGGTAGAGAATCCGGAGTACTTAGTTTTGACTACACTTTTCACTTTGGTGTATTTACCAGTTTCGAGGTGCCATGGCATATAGCAAATATGTCAAATTGCATATTTGTTCTTACAGAAGAACAGATTTTTCCACTCTGGACCGAAACGATCGGTCGCAAACGAGTGGTCAACGTTACGCATCATTCTCGTAACTATTTGGCTCGGCCATTGCTATTGGAATTTTCTATAATGAACAACATATTATTATAGGGCCATAATAACAAACAGTAATAGCATCATAAACATTTCTGTGTATTTTATGTTTAAGTAAAATAATATTAATATGGGGCTAGTATCATAATATATTGAATTTTAAGACTGACTGGCATAGTGATCTATCAACACACAGCTCAAACCACTGGACTGATTGGGTTGAAATCCGCTAAGAAAAGGACCACAAAACGCTAGATACTATTATGATTGTGGAATCAACCCCTTACTAATATAACTAGAGATCACCCTGTGGTGAAAATTTGACCATAAATATCGAGTATACCAGAAAATTTGACCATAATAAACCCATCGAGTAAAGGAGCTATAAAAAATATAATAATCTTTTCTCAATTCAAACACAGACTGTAATTTGGCATAAAGGTCTCGTTACCAGGCCATTGAATTTTAATCACAGACTTCAACGATGAACAAAAGAGTATTTCGTGTATGATTATCGTATCATGTCACAATATTGTAGTGTGCGTGTTGTAGTGTGCGTTGCATGTTATTTATTTTATTTATGCAAGATTAGACCAT
Source organism: Cyclargus thomasi (assembly GCA_026546445.1). Classification (NCBI taxonomy): domain Eukaryota; kingdom Metazoa; phylum Arthropoda; class Insecta; order Lepidoptera; family Lycaenidae; genus Cyclargus; species Cyclargus thomasi. Next base: position 11,644 of record JAOTAV010066950.1, on the reverse strand, counting down.
ATTTCAAAATGATATTGGTATTAAACGCTTCTCCTCCATATCAACTATCGCTGGGAGAAATTTCATGCTTTTACATGTACGGTTCTCTCGTAAAAAAGGGTACAAAGTTTTGCGCTCGCGTATTAATCTATATATATAAAAGAAAGTCGTGTTAGTTACACCACTTATAACTCAAGAACGGCAGAACAGATTTGGCTGAAAATTGGTAGGAAGATAGCTTAGAGCCAGGAGACGGACATAGGATACATTTTATCCCGTTCGACAGCGTTCGATTTTCCAATAAAAAAAACACTATCTGCTTATTTATTGCCATTAAGGCGGAACAAAGTTCGCCGGGTTAGCTAGTATATAGATATAATAACTTTAATATCTAATACACAGTGGAACAAAAATGTGTACAGAAACACGTTTAACGCACATCAGGGTAGATTTCGTATGAAACTGTCAAAAGCTGCCAAATATTTTTGACCCACGATCAAGACTAGATTGAATGGACCTAAATCGGTCTCGCTCGATATCGTTTATTGAGAAATTCTTAGACGTCTCGACCTTTCCGTTTTTTGAAGGAATGTTAAATAGTGAATCGTCATCCACCGGCATCCGACTCGGAATTCGGCAATTTACGAAATAAAAGTAGGCTATAGGTGTAAATGGATAAGTAATTGAAAATTTTCACGTTATGAGTTTGCTCTAACGAATCTCGCAATTGAAAGGTCACTTTGGATCAATTTGTTGGTACTCTTTAACACAACTTGCGGAAAGCATGCAATGTAACGAAAAATATATTACCATTTCTAAGTTTCTTCATACTAAATTAAATGTGAATCGCTGGAAAGGTAAAGAAGAGTTGGAAATTACGATTTTACGAAGCAAAATATGAACACATAGCGACCGAATTCTGTTTTCTCGTGATTTAATTTCAGGATTCCTCATGTTATGTAATACTGTTTAAACACAACCCACTTAAAATTCCAAAACCATCACTGGATTCTTGGAATATGTTTAAATATATTGATCGCTCCATAAACCGTTTTACCGAATAAAAATCCATTTAGAAAATTCCCTTCACTAAATACAGAATTTTAAGAAACATCAATGTGTACATATTTTTTGTTTTTTAATCCTTTTATAATAACTTTAAAAAAATTAAAGTCTTGCATTTAGTATCTTCAATATTAATGGTACAATATTTTTGTATCGAGTTATATTTTAAATGCTTTTTAATACGTTTTAATACGTACGTAATTAAATATCTCTGTTTAATACAGGATAAGAAAGGGATCTTTAGATCTTTAGATCTTAATGAAACACACTTTTTCGTGCACTTTTTCTAATATATTCACTTAGATTTCACAAATTTATAACAAATACACGACCTGTTTCGACAGTCATCATCAAGTATAGATATACTAAACCCGGTGTACTATATAGTGAATGAAAAAGTGTGTTTAATTAAGGTTGAACATGAATTTCCACCATGAACAAACAGTGTAATCAATTACATATATCTTAAGAATAAGGCAGAATTAACCACGTCTGGGTCTATCTTACAGCACAAACGATGAGCAGTGAAAGCTCGTATCTTTACATCGGTCGTATTAGCGGGGCACATAAATTGGAATATGAGCTCATGATTGCTTTATGACGTCATAAACCACGGGGTCTCAATTTGTACTCCATGGACAGTAATGTCATACAGGATGGGAATGAAGTATACCGATAGGTCATAGTCAGCACACCGAAACGAAAATAGACGGGAAAAAAAGTTGTGTATATACCGTTACTATATATTATTTTAGGGACGGTCTGTTTATCTCCCGGATAAATTTTAAGAACGGTAATAGCTAGGGACTTAAAATTTAGTAAAGTATTTTCTGTTCAACAGAAATGTAATTGAATGTACTGTTGGTTTATGGTGGAAATTCATATTCAACCTTAATAAAACACACTTTTTCATGCACTATTTACACTATATTCACTTCGATTTTGCAAATCTATAGAAAATACACGACCGGTTGCGACAAAGACGTCATCATTGTCGAAAGCGGTCGTGCAAGTAATTCATTAAGGAAAAAAAATTCATTAAGGTTAAAAAGGAACTATTTTAACAAAAACTCCAAAATATTATATATTTTAATAATCCAGACTCTCGGCTACATAAAGGACATAATAATAAAGTAATTTTAAATCTGTCAAAGGACACAAATATGGACTGAAAGCCCATACACGAATCAAACATATTTTTTCGCGTCGACTTCGTGATTCGCAATTATCCGTTTTCCGAGAACTCGAACAATTTTCTAATTGAAATATATTCCTCCGTAATCCAACAGAGTCCAATACATTACGGGAAAATGATTTTCTAATGTTTACATTGCCGGTTCTGTATGGCGATGTTATTGGAGTTAATAAAAATAAACAGACTGGGCCGTCGTTGGATGACTATTGAGTTTTTACGAGTCTGTTTACAATCCCGGGACGATCTATCAGCGGGAACGTCCCGGCTAATTTATTGCTTGTTTATGTTGCATACACGCTCACCCTTATTGTAGTGCCATAGGTTTGATTTTGGCGGAAAAATTTAGGGCACTTAACGCCAAACTTAGGCCTGTTACCGAAATGACTTGAATCTTTAAGTCTTAATAAATATTACTGAATTGCCTGAAGCTAGGTTTTAAGCGGTCTGTTTCTGAGAGTATGACTGAGTACTTTATAACCTAGTTAGTCTTAATAAAGATGTAATATGATACCAAAATTTCAGTACCGTTTATCTCATCGTGAGTGATCTTTAAGCTGATCCTGTTGGAAACTTATAATCTAACGTCAAACTTCGCTAGTTAATGTTTTACTTTGATGTCTCGCGTGTTAAGAGTATCGTAAGGAACATAGTTTTGTAGGCACACAATTAACTGGACTCGGTCAATTGGCATCGTTAGCTTAAAGATCATTGATTCTATTTCTTCTATATATTCTTTTGGTACCTGTAGCTCTACCATGAGTTACAGCGCCTTCGATGGTCACCTTCGGAACCAGTTACGAGTGGGCCGGCACGACCGAAGTGATACTATAGCTTCGCAGAAAACTGGCGTGAAACGGTATTGTGCTGGGTTTCGTTCAGTGAGTGAGTTTACCGGTGGCCCAACTTGCCTAACCCCTTCCCTGTTCCTATTTCCCTCATAAAGGCCGGCAACGCACTTGCAACTCTTCGGATGTCACGAGTGTCTATGGGCGACGGCAGTTGCTTTCCATTAGGTGACCCGTCTGCTCTCTTGCGCTCTAAAAATCCGAAAAAAAAAATTAATATTGGCAGAAAAATTTACATAGTTGGTATCAAGTATCGATAAATAGCGCTTCAATAGTTAATAATTCTAGTGATATTTTTTACTGAGGATTCTATGCTTTCTCTTCAGGCCTTCATTGTATGCGGACGCACGGCGCAGATGTCCGGTGCAGATGCCCGGCGCGGGCGCTTGCTTGTCTCACGCAGCATTGCTTTGTAGAAAACAACGAAACGAACCACACGGAAGTCCGCGACGGACGACCGCATTCCGCTGCGAAAGCCCTTACGTGAATTAGTATACTAGAGTTTGGAAAGAAAAAAAAGCGCCATCACTTTAAAATCTATTGTTAAATAATCCAACTTCGTGTGAACAATTACTCGTTCATTTTTCCTGCCAATAAAATAAAAGTTGAGCCTCTCAAGAAGTAGCTCTTTAAAAGAAACGGGGGATCGAAAAAACCCTATAAAAACTCGAGTCATTTAAACAAAAACTCCATAAAAATTGTGAGACCCTATTCGGAGAGGCACATTGCTTAAAATGGAATCGGTGCGATTTCATGAATAGGCGATTTAACTTTTTCAATTAAAGCGAATGCGATTCCCGCGTTTGACCCCGTGACGTCACGTGCGCCATCTTGTTACGTAACAGCTGTTTCGTCATTCGATTTTTACCTTGAATTTCTTTGATTGTAAGTTCTTTAGTACTCATGTTTGTATGGGTTTTGGTTGTATAGGTTAAGGTTTAAAGATCTTTGTAGGTCATTTACACGAGAACGGAAGAACATAAAAAATAACAATTCTTTTAAAATTGCGCTCGTCAGTTAGCAACTTAACATTCATCATCAACATAATATCAACATGATATGTCTTCGATGTTGTAATTATAATCAAATTTTTGAAAACCTTGAGTGAACTTACATTTCTAATATTATATGGTATTGTATTAACTATACAACTGTGCTCCTTCAAACGTTTTTTTTTTCCATAATTTGTCCGACATTTTGGTAACACCAGAAAACTGGAACGTCGCTTGCTGTGTTTACTAACATCTCTACGGTAGGTTAAGTTAAAATCCGTTTGTACTTTTTATTAAGTTTTTAACATTTTCGTATAAATAAACAAGTGGTGAACTCTCACCACAAAAATAAAATGAACGTAAGGCAGCTGTTCACTCATACAGTTGACTAATGTTTATTATTTTTGTGTCTATATTATAGATTTTAATGATTTTATTTTGTAATGCTTGAATATGAGACCCTCTAAGTAATTGTAAAATATATTTTCAAATCGTTCCAGTAGTTTTTGAGCCTATTCAATACGAACATACAAAAATATAAAAATACAAAAATGCAAAGGTTTCCTCTTTATAATATTACTATAGACAAAAGAGTAAATGACGAATTTTACACATTTGTCTAAGTTATTTTTAATTAGGTTTATATTATTCGGCGTACACAATAAGCATGATAAAGAAATTGCAAAGGACAATTCCAACCCGACCACTTAACTAAAAGGCATCAACGAGACAACAAGAAGCTCTTTCATCGACATATTACGCATCCCTATTGTACGGTGACCCAGATATGGCGGCCGAAATACTCTCCGGTGCGTCTGAATGTTAATGTTAGCGATTGTTATGCCACCGATATACCACCTTATTGCTATGGCGATAAGGTTCAAGAGTTCGCGATTGTACTACACAACACCAGCGCGCTGGCGTAAAAAACATAAAAACATAACAAACTCGACCTCAGACTCGAGCGAGGCGGTTGCGCTACGCGACAGTTTTGCGACTGTTTCAGGACAGTTTCGCGACCGGCAGCGAAACTCAACTATAGTTCATTCCGCTTCATTCTGCCAAAATAATTCCAAGTCTGCTTAATTTTTCATGCTAACTTCTGCACGTTCCAACACAGCCTTAGTTGGGTGACACAAATTTTCGAAAGAGCATTGATGGTTTGCTCATCGCTGGTCATCATCCAGTTATTCCAGGCTATATGCAGGTTGGATTGCCGGGCCCTTAAGAACAAACACATTTTAAAATCGTAGGCATTTAGACATAGTATATCTTGTTATCATGACACTATACCAGATAGATAGTAAGAGCTTTTGTTGTGAGATGATAGAGTCCAATAATCACGTAGTTAAGGATCCTATGCACAAACGCTCTTCTTCTGAATTCTGATATCGAATTGTCATTGACAAGAACATGATCTAGCGAGAACAAAGCGTGAATAATTGAGTCATCCGAACAAGTCGTCGATAAAACATTTTTGACTAGGGCTTATCAGCGCGCGTTGGATCCTGCATTATATATGAAATATCCTCTGGGATTAGCCGGAAAACGTCGCGTTCCGACTGAAATAAGTGGGTTATGACGAATGTTTTTTCAATAAGGCAGAATGTACATAAAAGATTGGATCAAAACAACGCTCCTGCGATTCTGGGAATACTTCTCATCCTCGATAATGAAATAGTTATACGAGATCCTCAAAGGTACATTCCCGTGTCAACGTTAAGTAACTGAATCAAATTATAATCTAAATGAGACGTTCAGAAGTTTTTCCAGGTAAGGCCTGAAGGCTAAACTAATTAGAGTTCCTTCATTTTAATGCTTATTCATACAAAGTATCAATAGTGACCTTATTGGTTTTCGACGCTGTAAAATAAACTTAAACAAAATTCACGTATTATAGGGCCTGTTTCACTACTTCCTAATAAGTGCCGTATATGCACACGTAAAGTATGGTAAATCTTCCATTCAAGCTGTGGTTAGCTGATATCCGACAAATATCAAGAATCGCTTCTTGATATTTGTCGTATAAGCATCCTTTTAGTATAATATAATCATAAATACATAAAGAGGCAGTTCCACCACTTCCTGATAAATTTCGGAAAGTCCACAACTGTCAGATAAGTAGAGTAGTAAATAGTTTAAGGCAAGAAGTGATAAAGAAGGCCCTCAGTTTATTAAATTATAGTTATTTCCAACCGGGCTTAGTGCCACATCGAAGAATTCTCATTCCGAGTGCCATTAATGTAGAAAATCGACCGGAAAGAGCTTAACTTCTTAACTCGATACCGAAACTTGGGGTAAAAATAATCGCGAAATTAATATCGCTCATCAGGGCAAACACAAACAGACCAAAGTCGATTGGAAACTTAACGTCGAGATAACCTTGTCCTAATTAAACTCGATTCAACTCCTTCGGTTGACACACCGGCGGAATTCGGCGACCGCGAGTCCTCAAGGAGCCGACGGGCGCCGGAGAAGGCCGAGCGGAGCCGAAGGGGCCCGACGATCAATATCCCCGCCGCGTCAATTCCGGGGCAAAAGTCACGCTTTGGGGTAGCCGTCGATTCCTGACGGTCAGCTCCGATTGAGTACGTGCCCCGGCCCGAGCGAGCGCTGCGAAATCTTCAATTTGGAATATATAAGATTTAAATTTAGGAATCACGTTCCATTTAAATTTATATCTTTTAGAATGTTACTCTTGAATTCTCGTATTGCATAACTATCTCTGTACAGCAGCAGGATATCCTGTCTTTTCCTTTGAGATGTCGCCTTATTTTCCAAATTTTCATCTCAGACCATTTTGCTTCATATTACTAGCGACGTTTCTTTAGAAACAGTTAATTACTAAAACTTATATTTAGATTTTTTATTTGTACTCTTCTTTCTTGTTTCGTCTGTTGTTTTGTTGCTAATTAAATACTTTACTAAGTCACACATCAGTGTCTACTAAAGTCTACCAGTGACCTGGTGGTGTGGTATTATCTGAAAAATTACGTTACGTTTTTACGTTTCTAACACACTGTGCACTTAATACCTATCTCAACATCTGTCTCACTTCCGGTAAAGAATTAAACTTTAATAAAAAACCGTCATTCTGAAGGCTACAGTGTTTCAGAAGTCGAGCGACTTAATCAAACCGCCGCGTTATGAAAGCGCCGGGATTAGCAGAGGCCTTGATGATATTATTTAAACCTGCCGCCGTGACAGTTATTACTTCCCAGTCCATCAACCCGGTCGACTTAATCCTAATCCAGGGAGTATGGTACACATTGATCATATTAGTAACTAAAAATATCTTCTTTTCAAAGATTTTCTAATATTAGAAAAACTAAGGCACGTATTTAATCTTTGATGGAGCGTGAATAATGTGTTCTTCTGAAGTCAAGCCTTTGAAAGCTTGACCTCTATCACATGACATAGTCGATTATCGGTAGTGAAAAGGGGGTGAAAGAGATTACTCTGTTCTAACTAGTGTGCGATCTACATAAACATCTCAAGAAGAGCGTATTCCTTCTTAGACTGGCTGGCAACTCATTGGCAACTCTTCTGATGTGGCGGATGTCCCAGGGTGAAGTTATCAGACGCTATCAGATTATTTTTACTTTTTTGTTTTTTTTAGACGCTTCACACCACGTCAGTCTGGCCCTGTGCTAAGTACACAAGGGACTTGTGTTACGGGTACCAGGGGAAAAAAGGGGCGACGAAAACTTTTCCCCACGGCCTTAAACCACATTTTATAACGAGTATTTAGTCGTAAAGAGCAATCAGGTGACTGTCTGTCGACGGTTGAGTGACAATTGACCCACAAAGGTACAATACAGTAAAGAGTCATCATGCCACTACAACTGGAAACATTTAATTTAATGAGAGTACAAAATATTACTAGCTTTTGACCGCGGCTTCACTCGTGTGGAAATAAGATTTTTTGGAAAAATTCTACCCTTCAACTAAGTCTATGCCAAGTATAAAATCGTTCGGTTGCTTGGTTTGAGCTCGAAGAAAGTTCGCACGTTTTACGTATTAGGTTTCCTAATGCGGAATTCGGCATTTTGACACGCGAATGCATTGAATTAGTAGAAAAAACACTAGGTAGCGTTCACCTTATCTACGTACGGAAAGAATTCCTCGTTTAATATACATTCTGGTGTCAGAATGGGAAAAAACGAATTCGGAAACTACTATTGACTACTATAAGGAAAACGTACTTTTGCACCCAGCTAATAAGTATCAGAAAAAAAATCTTTTTTGACAGAAATCAGACTGGATCGAACATGGAAGCAAGCAGTAAAAAATAGATTCGAGGTACACCGTACAGTATTCGGAATATTACGACTGTGCACTAATCCTAAAACGTAAGTACCTACGTGGTTCATAAACGTCATCCATCGTGACCCATTGTGACCCAGATTGGGTCACGGGTACGAGCCTGCATGAAATGACAATATTAAGGCGTTGATGAATCGAGTTGAATACCTTACATTTCGCATGCGTTACATTTTATACGCATTCTGTGACTGTGTTTTAAGGTTCCGTACCCAAAGGGTAAAAACGGGACCCTTTTACTGAGAATTCCGTACCCAAAGGGTAAAAACGGGACCCTTTTACTGAGAATTCTGCCTGTCTCCAGGTTGTATCTCAAAAACGATAATAGGTAGGGAGTTTAAATTTTCACAGATTGTGTATTACTGTCGCCGCTATAACAACAAATACTAAAAATAAGATAATTAAAGGGGCAAGCGAGCTACGGGTTACCTGATGGAAAGCAACTGCCGTCGCCCATGGACACTCACGACATCCGAGGAGTCGCAAGTGCGTTTCCGGCCTTTATGAGGATTTTAACAGCAAACCCGGTTTTTTTATAGGTTGTTGAAAGTTGGCAAAAAAGTTTTTGGATTTGCTTCAAACTGGGACCTTACTCGGTTTTCATGTAGCTTTCCTACAACTCATAACTAATAACAAATCAGCTGGAGGTTCATAAAGAATTTTCCAGAATATGGGTCACACGTGACAGCCACACGAAATAAAATATGGCCGCCGACTGGGTCCGTGCGACGTCATAACGAGGAAAAAAGCGCCCGCCTCAACGGCATTTAAAAAATTTGGAGCTGGAAAATTCCCTCATTCCTTCAGTGCACCCGACGGTAAGCCTTTTGAACCCTTCGCCAATTTTCGTCGCCGACGACGTCTTTTTAATTAGAAAAATATTATAATTACACCGCCCGCTTTAATTGTCGACTTACGCCGAAACAAACCATGGCTAATTAAAAATAGCAAGCCACGAAGTAAACCAAATTGAGGGCGTTATTTGTAGAGTTTCCTGCGATGCGTTTTTTTTCTGTGATTGTGTCGTAGCGATTAATTTGAAGTTTTTTGATTATTCCAATTTCGAACACGCATCTTAGAACTACATGCAAATAATATTGCGATGTATCGTACGTTAAAAGTCGTATGTGACAACACTACTTTACAGGAGAGACATTTGAAGATATTATTCGATGTAGTTTTCTTTTGTTATCTTACTATTAACGATAGTTAAAGTATATTATTTCATGACATTAAAATATTAAAGAAAACTACATCAAACAATATATTTAAATGGCTCTTCTGTAAAGTTGGGTTTTGCACATACGATTTTCAACGTGGGCGCAATCGATTAGTTGAGAAAAAAAAGAATCAGAGGCGTGAAAATTTAATTCTAAGAAATATTTTACACTTCGACGAAAATTTACAGCAAAGGTAACATAATATTGTTATTCCGAACAGTGTTAACTTTTAACAGTTTGTTGTACGAAGAAGTTTATGTGGGTATTTTGTGGGGAATTTCCTGAGCTACAAAGTTTGGATAAACATTTCGCTGTAAAAGTAACCGTGATGAAGATATTAATGAAACACTTTACGTTCCCGACATCAAATAGGAACACCGTCTGAAATTCATTTTCACAAAAATATTACGTAAAACTTTGTTTAAATACAATTTTTGTTTAATACACGAAAATGTTTGGCATAGTGAACTAACTACACCGTGCGCCTTTTGCGTAATTTTCTGCCACGCACAGTGACAGTCTGAGCTCTGCACTATTTAATCTGAGAGCTGATAGCAAATTTTGAGTAGGTTATTTGAGGCAAGCTGAAACCTTGTCTCATAACTCTCCTATTAGACGGCACCGCAGACCTGGCTGATGAGAAGCGGGGCCTACAGTTTACCTAAAGGAAAAATATTTTTTTTATTCCGAAAATATATTTGAGGCAATATGTATTTTTAAAATGTTGTAGTTCGAATATTCAAAGAATAGAAAAAATGATGAGCCAGATGATTTACTGGGGGTTTTAACATTGCCAGGCGCGTGCAAAAACTGTTTCCGAAAATTGCTTGCATACTATGGAAAATTTGTCTGTGGTTATTTGTTATTTTCATACAGGATTTTACACCGCTAAACAATGAGATTACGAGATAACGTTTTGGATTTTTTTATTTTTTTTTATTTTATTTTTAGCCCCGGTTCTCACCAGCCTGGTCTGCCGTTCCTTATTGGGGTGTGATAGGAGACATACATTACGAGGTTTCAGCTTGCCTAAAACACCTACTCAAAAATTGTTACCAGCTCTCGGTTTAATTACTAGCACACACTGGATGGATTCGACCTTCAATCCTTCGAAAACGGTGGCAACGCACCTACAATTTTTCTGCAATTTATGTTGCAAGCGTCCTAATGGACACATTAATGTAACATAGTATGTAACATATTCGATATTTGTAGAATTTTATCATCGACTTTTATAACATGGATACTGTAAACAAATGAACTACTAAGATTATTATCTCAAGCATGCGGATTGTGGCTTATTCCAGGAAAATTTCCTTTGTACTCCAATGAAGCGATTTGTATCATATCACGTGTACAATTAGGTCTCATTTGCAATAGCAGTACTTAAATTATTTTGGTTACTCAGACCGCAATGTCGCGTCATACGCGCCCCGCGCACGTGACATAATTAATGAATTTAACAATTATTATTATTGTTAATAAACCAGATTAATATAATTTGAATATTAACGTAACGTCTCATTTGAGTATAATAATCATTAGAATGATTTATTACGGATTAATGACGGCAGAGGCGATCGCAAGGAACCCGTTCACATTAATTATTATTAGTATCCGTGATCCTGCTTTGAGTTAAGAATTTAAATACCATTCTTTTCACTGATGCACTAATATTAAACTTATACTAAGATGCAGACAGGAAAAATTGTGGTATCTATATATAACATCTATAAGTATTATACTAAAACAGTAAAATTGCAGTGTCTGTACATTTAGGATAGGATACTTTTTATCGCAGGAAAATTTATGGTTCCCGCGTGATACACGAATTTTCGCGCAACGAAGTTGCGGGCACCAACTAGTTAAAAATAATATAATATCTAATGAATTTAAATATAAGACAGGAAAATTGAAGAAATATGTTCGAAAGAACAGAACAGAAGGCCTAATTATTATTTTTTAACAAAAAATTAAAACCGACTTCCAAGGGAAAAAACTAAAATAGTACAAAAGAAACTAAAA
>JAOTAV010066939.1:0-14012 GCA_026546445.1 Cyclargus thomasi | reverse complement strand
CCGCTATTCACTGTGGGTAGTTAGAAATATTTGTATTTACGTTTCGCTAACAGTTAAACCGATAAGACCCGATGCGTTCACGAAGCAATGTTCGTGAATACCGGCTACGTCACAAACAAGTTATTTTAAGTTTGACCACCGAAATGTCTGTCTATGTATGTCAGCTGTCTTTTATCTTTTCGCGCCCAAACCGCAAAAAGGTTTGGCGAAAATTTGGAATAGATATATTTTAAGTTTCGGTTAAAAAAAATTAATCTTTTCTCCTAAAAATGTCCCGCGCGATGATTCTTTTTCTTTCTTTAAATAAATCTATCCTTATTAAAAACAATGTAGGTAGTCCCGTCAGTTTTTTTTAATTAAATTGAAAACAAACTTACAAGCCTTAAATTAGTCAGAAAGAGAGATCCGATATTGACTGTTACGTCAAAGTCTATAAGCTGCATACAAAGTTCATACTAAATTAGGTATTGAGAGAAAGAGATGGGTAGAAAACTTAAATCGAAATAAGAAATTTATTGTCATTCTGTATATCTTTTAGCCCACTATTGTAATAATTTTCATTCAATAATTATTTTTTTACATGGATCTTCCCCGTTGCTGACCATGCAACATTTCGCTCTTATTACCATTGCATTAAGGTTCAAATGTACTTTTGAACGCTTATAACTTTTGTATAGAAGGCTGTACCTTAAGCCGCTGAATATTTTAACGAAGATTAGCGGTCGGACGTCTTAGTTAATGTGTACTCCGATTAAATCCAGATTAAGGCTTTGTTCTAAATCATATTGTTTCCCGATCCCCCCGGACTTGGAACTAGCAGATAAGGAGACGTTTTGAGCGCCTCTCACAACAGCCCCTCTAAAAAGGTCACCTAGCAATATTGCTAAAAGCAATTTATTTATATCGCAAATTGATTTTGAAGTGACTTTTTTATCAAAACTATTAGACTTTTTAACAATGTACTAAAATGAATGTCAGAGCAATTCCTTGGCAAAATATATATTATTTTATGATATTTAGGGGGCAAGCGAGATGGGTAACCTGATGGAAGGCAACTGCCGTCGCCCATGGAAACTCGTAACATCCGAAGAGTCGCAAGTGCGATGCCGGCCTTTATGAGGCAATAGGGAATGGGAATAGAGACAGGGGGATTAGGGAAGTTAGACCACCGGTAAACACACTAACTGTACGAAACACAGCACAACGCCGTTTCACGCCAGTTTTCTGTGATACAATATTGCTATAACGACCTTTTTAAGCCCCCTGGTGATCGCACATATCTCAGCATCGTACGCGCCACAGTTAGTCAATTCACGAGTCTTTCATGAAACGCGTCGCATATTACTGAATGGTGTAAAATATGCGAATACCTTTAATGACAAACTGATATGTTGTCACAGTCAATCCGATTTTAATGTCTTCGTATATTTTCTACGTTAGGTTAAAGATGTATGTCCATTGAGGAATACACGTGTTTGTTGCTGTGTATTTTCTTTGGTTTTGCACGCACTGGATCGGCATTCTTGCGACTGAAATACCGGTATTTTTGCTGATAACGTCATCCGCAGCAAATTTCAAATTTCGTGTAGCATTTTGTTTTGTTTATACTAATATCTTCTTATCTGAATAAAATCCATCGAATCAGTAGAACACGCCAGAACTCATAACCTAAAATGAAGACATAAGTGGAAGAAGCGAATAACTAACATTTTACAACCTTCGAGTAAATACACATTTTTCCCCAAAGTTTTTGATAAATCTCATAATTTAGCGATTTCATTATCTAGCTTGTCTATCTAGCTATACATCAAATCCACTTTTACTGCTTTTTCCACTTATGTATTCAATTGATGTAAGTGGAAGAAGTTGATAACCAACATTTTTAGAACATTTGAGTAAATCCTCATTTTTTTCATATAAATCTTGTAATTTTATTATCTAGCTTGTCTATCTCGCTACACATAAAATCCACATTAACTATTTTAATTTTAAACCATTTTTCCGGTCGCAAAAATCCGACAGTTTTTAAAATGTTAGTTTTTTCCACTTATGACTTTAATGACGAGTTATATATCAAATATTTGTACGAATGAAACAATCCACAAGTACAAAAGTTCAATTAAACTTGATGGATCGTCGGTCCGTCCGTAACAAAACCGTTGTAGGACCAACATTTATCAGGGATATTGAGGATAAGCTTACAATAAATCATAAGCGTGTAGGGTAGCCATGTTAGTGAGTTAAAGCCGGACGGATAGTCTGGCCGGACTTTTGGGTCAAAACAAAACAATTTTTTCTGGTTTAAATAAAACAAATATATATTCATGTCTGTAAGCAAAAAAAAACTTATTTACGACTAAAACTAAAATCTTTCTCCGATTTAGGACATTCTTTAGGCGACAATCGGATATCTGAATCGGGCGGGATTTATAAATAGCCATTTGTCTAGCAAGGGGGGCGGCACCCCCCGTCCTAGGATTCGTTGCCTTCATCCTAGGAAGGACACATGACAAAATATTATATTTAAATACCGAGAGAGACATGGTTCTCCCTCAAAACTAGAGGCAGAATCAAGAAAGAAAATTAGGTTTGGATCTTTTATATAACTTACACTTAACAGCATGAGAAGAAATAACCAACAGCATAATGATTTGCTTCTTATAACTACTCCAACTCCATTATTTTTGCCCACTAACATTGACCTTGATCCATGGGCCAGAAGTAAGGTCAACACACGAGAAAGTCGCAAATCTTGCCAAGTGGCAAGAAGAAGATCCAGCAGGCAACAGAGGACAAGTATCCACAGTTATAGGGCTGCCATTTACCAAATATGCAGGTAAAAATCCTAGACATTTATCAAAGTGTGTTTTTCAATGACTTTTCAGTACTCTAAAAGTCAAACAGCTTTAGCTTTACAATTCCTAGCAAGCGGTAACGCAATGTAGACGTACGGCAGCGCCAACTAATACTAAGAAGAAGACACAGTTGTTGTATGATTAGTATTTCTTGTTATAGCGGCAATAAAAATAAATATTCTGTGAAAAATTTAACTCTCTAGCTTCTACCGTTCAAAGAGATACAGCCTTGAGACAGACAGACAGAGAGCAAACTCATAGTGATAGGGTCCCGTTTTTACCCTTTGGATAATGAAACCTTAAAAATTACTTAGCTTACAGACTTCTTCTAAAATAGTTTTTTTCTTAAAGAATGGTAAACACCAGAACAACTTAGGTCCTTGAAATTGATGTGTTTCTTTGTTTAAATTTTTTGTTTTTAGAAGCACCTAAACATTGCCCTTTGCCCTTTCTTACTGTTTTGGCTTTCTTAATTTTATATTTACTATAAACACCACAAGTTATGTCATAATATACAAAACAAAATTTATTTTAGGCAAAAACATTATAACCTGTAAGCAAAATTTTAATAATGTTATTAACAATACAGTAGTGCTGATTATCAAAGTGTCGATGAACCAAACAAACACTTATACAAACTCTGTTTTTGTAAGGTGGCGTTAGTAGAAACACTAAATTTTTTTGCTAATATCTCACTTAATAATAGTTTTCTTGTGAATACTTCAGTTTATTTATTTTAATTGCTTTTTAACAATAAAGCTAGAATTAAGAAGGTCCATAGGATGTCTTGATGGTTTTTATCAAATTAACATGTATAGCTATATCAATGCTGTTTAATTATTCGGAAAACAACAGTTTTCCAAACACCCATGTCACCCAATTAGTTTGGACAATCAACACTGTACTGAAATTAAATGCAATTCTTCAAAAACTGAGAGGTTCCAATTACATAATAAACCAGATTTTGTCAGCAAAATTGTTAAATATTTTTTTGTGCATGAAAATTGTACATTTTACTGGCATACTTTGCATTTTTCAGAAAAAATGCATTCATGGTAAATTTCACCCAAATTAATTACTAGACATTTAAGTGTTATAAGGTCAAGGACAGTTTGTTTTGCTATTTATATATTTATTTTCCTTAGAGCTGATTAATTGTTTAAAAACAGGAAATAAATTTAGACAATATTACCAAAGTTTAACAAACATTTTGTAGGCTTAAATATTGTAGCCTAGAATTAGCATTTGTGAGCCTCTTTGAATAATTGTCTCAAAAAACATATCAATAAAGGGTAGTGTCCTATGCTTTATTGATGTATAATTTTTGACTTTGATTGTTCATTATAATTGTTTAAGTGAACATATTAACTTATTATTTTTCCTCTTAGCAACTGTTTGAGGTTAGGTAGACAAATCTAGTCAGAAATATGTATAACAACATGATGTTACAATGTTTATAGGCCTTTAAACTTCATGCTAGACGCTACTCAGGATAAGCATTAGGGATAGAATAATAGATGACAAAACTGATCAGCTTTCTTTACATGCATAGGTTATTTTTCTAATAAACATAACTAAACGATTATACGACGAAATTGAAGCTCAAACACAAGATAAATTATATTTCTGTGGCCTTAATTAACTGTAATAGTTGAATTTACTTACACAACCATGCCATAAGCTCCCTCTCCAATGTACTGGAGATTCTTGTATCTAGGTCCCACCTCAAAGACCTGGCCGCGAACAATCTCGGCGTTAGGGTTAGAGGTAGCAGCTGCTGCAGCCTCGGCCATAGTGATCGTGTAAAAGGAAAGCCACTTAGCCACCGATCAAATGTTTACAGTACGCTACTGTCACAGCAGGTACAATCTTCGCTATGATCCCACAAATCACTTCAAACAATCCAAGTCACAGACATTCAGGAGGAAGATACGACGGGCAACCAAAACAACGTATAATAACCGACCTACATTATCTAGCAACGAAATAAATCGCTTATCATTCTAGTTTCCCCGAACACTTCACTCTTGGACACTCCCGTACGGACGCGATACCGTTATAAAAATGAGTTGAAGTAGGACAAAACATGACATTGACTTCATCTCTTTTTCTCTCGCCACTTGACAAGTCTTTTTTTTTCTTGAGGCACAGATTTATAGTAAGAAGTCTAGAAGATAACGTAACATTACTTGTTGCTGCAATAATAGTACGTGAATTCAAGTTTTTCACCAAAATAATAAACGACTGTTACTACTGCCCCTAATATAAAAAGAAACAACGTCTAACAGACAACAGTATTCTAAGGCTTTAGCTCATTGTCTGCGAAGAGATGTAAAAAAATATTTTGTCATGTGTCATTGCTCATTATCTGTCAATGTCATTAATATTTTCATTTTCGGTGATCTTGTTTTTTGCTATCAAATTGATAAATTATTTTTAAAAACTAGTTAAAGAGGTTCTCTAGTATACATTTATGTCTTGCTTAAGTAACTGAACTTAAAATTTGCGCGTAAACTCATAAAATTATGGCCAACGTTACAACTGGATGTAATCTACTTTTATCCTTGAATTAAATTGTTATTGTGTCATTAAAGCGCTAAGTGCAATAAAGACAATATTGTATCAATTGTTTAGGCATGTCTGTTTGGTCGGCCAGTACAATAGGTAATAATCCACCACACAGCTACACAAATAGTCGCTCTATACACTGGTGTCCGAACTTACGACAGGTAAGACTGTGATTTCCAAACTAAACAATTTTAACGTTTATTTGAGTACAAGCTTGAGCTATGAGTTAATTATAAATTGCATACGACAGTTTTGTGTGATTGTAACAGCTGAAACTTTAGTAATCATTTTTATTTCCTCTATATTTACGTACTTGTTTGTATTTTTATCCTTTTAATTTAGTTTGTGATAAAGGTTATTTCTTTATGATTCAAAGGTTATTTTTGTTTTATGACGTGTTTCTGATTCAGAATTATGTTCATACAAGTTATATTTTTTAATTATGAGATATTTTTTTCCTAGTGGAATTGATGACAGGTCTATTGAGAGTCCATAATTTTGGCAGCTCAGAGCGTGAGGCGAGTTCGTCTTAAGTTTAGCGAAAGTGAGTTTAGTATTAGAATGGGCGAGGGCTTTCATGCAGTTCCATTATGGATCATGGTATAAAGCTGCTATGCTTAGCTTCATTTGTCTCTAATGTATGTGCATGGTATTCCAAGCCATTTGTGCCTAAGCTTCCATCTACATTAAAGCTCATAATCCTTTCTCCTGCTGTATGAATGAATTGTTGAATGTTGCTCATTAGTATTTTCTATTAACAAAATATTTTGTCCGTTGAATTTGAGAATAAATTATGAATATTCATAATTCACCATCTCAGTGTAATGTGTAATTAAATGTAATATATTTCAACCACATCCTTGTTTCAGTTACTTTATATTATTATAACTACTTATGCTAAATTTAATTCTAGTTTTATAATTCTTTTTGTTAATTTTTATGTTGTATGAAGTTCAATGTAAAGTATATGTTTTTAACTAAATTCCAAAAAGGAGTTTCCTCAATTCTACTATAATAAACTTACAGGAGTTTTAAATAAGATGTAATAATCCTGAAAAGGGGGTCATTCTGACCAACTTTTGTTTACGACTTTTTAAAATTCATAAAAAAAACTAGTAACAGTAAAAAGTCCTGTGACCAACAAAGTTTTGTTCTATAATTTCGAGAATCAATATTTTCAAGTTGTTGAAAATGACCCCCTACATGACATGACATTTCAGGTTTTTTACCTCATTTCAAACACCCTGTAACTCTTTTCTTATATAGTTTGTGGATAACTCTGTCTTTTGTGGACCAATTTTAAAAATCCTTTAAGACTTTTGAAAAATTTTAATTCCTTGTTATGTCATCTGGTATCTAAATGTGTTTAAAAGGTGCAGTATATGAAAGAGTCTTCTAAAAACTTTCAAAATCCTTTTGTTTACGTTTGAATAACTTTAAGATACTTTTTAAAGTATTATATTGTTGTTAAAAAATATATATATAATTATTAAAACTTTCTTAAACTATTACTGCAGTCTTTGCTACCAACTTGTCTTGACTCTATCTCTTTTATGCTTCGATGTTTAAAATGTTTCATAGTATATAGTTCTGATGATAATTATGCACAGTATATATTTTATACATACAGTTTTTTGATTATTTTTGTTGTGTTTAAAACCATTACAGTTTTAGAATCACTTTCAAAGTAAAGTTTATTAGGAAACCCCTTTCATATCCTTCAACTTCAAAACAGTTTTATATTAATATTTTGAATTCTAGTATTGAAGATACAATTATCTTTGTCACAGCTTGCACCATTTGTATGATGTTATAATCGTTTGTTAACTTGTAGAGAGATAATGATAACTGATACAGTCATTAGAGCATTGAATAACAGGTTTCAAACCTGTGGGCTAACAAAAAATTGATTACTCATTTTTCCATTAGCATCAACATCATGCATTCAATTGTATTTGACGAAAACATTTCAAACATACACATATTTTATGTTACTAACAGTAATCTATATAAAATAAATTAATAAAGTAAGCTCTAGAAACAACCAATATTTTGCAAAAAAATGTGGGACAAAACATAACTTTCTTATCGAAAAAATACGGTTTTGTCTGTTGCGAAGTCTGGAGCCTCAACATGTTATCAATAAAAGGTGTTTAATCATAAAAACATTGAAATAGGAAATGTATATCTTCCACCTAATTTGAAATTAAATAAATGTGTTTCTTGAACTCTTTCAGCACAAGTGTGTGATGTCTGGAGAGACACCGCTACAGTCGGGGGACACCCTGCATACACCAGCATACCTATCATGGCGGAAGCTACAACTTAGCCGTGCCAAGCTAAAAGCCTCCAGCAAAACGTCGGCGCTGCTATCTGGTTTTGCTATGGTAGGGATCCTTCATATAACGTTTCGTCGTCTTTATGTGGTGATCGCACATTTGAAGACATAAGTGGAAGAAGCGAATAACTAACATTTTACAACCTTGGAGAAAATACCCATCATTAACCATAATATTTAGTAATTTTCCTATTTTATTATTTAGCTTGTCCATCCATTTATCCACCAAATCCACAACACTTTAATTTGAATAAATTTTTCCGGTCCCAATTCGTCCCTATACCTCAATAATCCGGCAGTTTTTGAAATGTTAGTTACCCGCGTCTTCCACTTATGTCTTCATTTATTAGAACCATACGCGCCGCATTTTTTATAGCGTCGTACATTCGTTTAAATGGTGATGTTTCACCGGAGAATAAAATGCGGCGTCGTATCAAAAACGTCGTCTGTTAACTAGTGTTGCCACATGGCCGGCATTTCCGGAATAATTGTTCTAGAACGTAGCGTGTTGTCCGTGTTCAGTAATTTTGCTTTGCTGTACCGGACTTTTATTCGAAGTTTAGTCATGAACCGGAGACCTAAGCTACGGAATTCTGGGTCCCAAATTTCCAAATTGTCCGAATGTCTATGAAAATTATCAGCTTGGATGTGGCAACCCTGCTTTTAACGCAAATCAACGACGCTTTTAAAAAGATATATCTTTGTCAAAACCTCATAGACAATATTACTCTAATCGTAAGTTTACTCATTGCTTTTGCTTATAGTCTTGATTATACCCGTTTTCTACAAGTACAAGGCAGGTCGGTCATGGCTAAGACATTAATTTCGTAATATATCCCATGCCGTATCTCCTATAATAGGGTAGATGACTAGGTCAAAAATTCTCAATTTTTTTTTAAATAGTAGAGCTATATACATAATAGTAAAAAAAAGTTTTCCAAAATTTCTACTTTATAACTTCTTAATTTTTTTTTGTAATAGAGTCATTTTTTCACCGATATTTTTATTTTTAGGGCTTCTTTAATTACCAATAAGAAAAAAATGTCATCTTGTCCATATTATTAATTAATAGAAACAGGCGTTACTTTGCGGAAATCCATAGCTTTCAGTTTAGCAAATTAAGTTAATTAGCAATATTTCGCGAAATTAACCTCAACCTGCAAGTAATAATACGGGTTGAGAACCTCGACGCGCGTTTCGCCCCAACACCGGGGCATCCTCAGGATTTGGACGAACAACGTTCGTTAAGTCATGACTTAAGGTAGAGTAGTAAGTAATATTAGGTAAGAGGTTAATTTCGCGGAATATTGCTAAAAATCTTAATTTGCTAAACTAAAATCTTGCCCATTGTCCAACAGCGAAATAAAACTGGACCAAACGAATACGACATTGTTATTTTGTTAGTGCGGTGCGATTATGCAATTCGAATAAGTAACAGCCTATTAAGCCTCGTATAATCTAAATAATGGGATCATGATACCAATAAATACATGACTCATAAGACTGACCTCCCTCACCTCACAGGTATATTTTCCTGTTTATAAGTTTTCATAAATCATATTTAGATGATTCAAAGATTTTTAGTATAGACCGCAACAATACCGCTCGATTTTTGCCACCAAATACCTCAATAAATACGTCTTCTCCTTTCATTTTTACCCGGGGCTTTTAAACTTCAGCAGCCTATATAAGTTCCTTTTGACGCTTTAATTTCCAGGTGGCAATGGTAGAAGTGCAACTGAACCCGCCAGACCAGACCAAAGTGCCTCCAGCGATGCTGGTGGCGTTCACGGTGTGCACCACGCTCCTAGTGGCCGTGCATATGCTAGCGCTCATGATCAGCACATGCATCCTTCCCAACATCGAGGCGGTGGGCAACCTTCACAGCATATCACTAGTCCACGAATCCCCGCACGAGAGACTGCACTGGTACATAGAAGTCGCGTGGGCCTTTTCTACGCTACTGGGTCTGATACTTTTCTTAGTAGAAATAGCTATATTATGCTGGGTCAAGTTCTACGACTTGAGCGAGACGGCCGCGTGGTCGGCGTGCGTTGTTTTGATACCGGTTATGATTGTGTTCCTAGCGTTCGCGGTACACTTCTACATGTCGTTGGCAACGCATAAATACGAAGTAACGGTTACCGGTATAAAAGAACTTGAGTTGTTAAAGGAACAGATAGAATTGGGGGACCACGATTCTAGAATGAATAATCTTACGCTGCTAGACCAGAATAGGATTGTGTGATTCTGCTGCCATTAAAATGTAGAAGCGAACTACCAAATGCAGAAGGTAAATTTTTCAAGTCGGTTTTACAATTTTCGCTGCCTTAATATTGTAACTAAAGTCTTCGAGCAATCCAATATATCAAAATTGTACTGTGTTGTTTCGATGTCTGGTGCTCAATAAAATAATCTCGTTTTTATATCGACAAGTTCTAGGTAAATCGTGTTTGTTTTTGTTATTAAGCATGACAGGAATGTTGTATCAATATAATAATCAATACTTAGGCCATCGAAGACATGAGTGGAAGAAACATATAACTAACATAGCTAGCTAGATAATAAAATAAGTTACAAGATTTAAAAAATATATATATTGGAAAAAATTAGTATATTCTCGAAGGTTCAAAAGTGGCTCCAAAGGGTGCTACTCGCAAGTTCTGTTAAATACTTGAACTTGCCGCGTGTTATCAAACCCGCCGGCGGGCTGTGACATCATATAATGGCAATTTAAGTTTAATAATAATTAATATTTATCACTTGATAATATGTCTCTTATGAGGGTTCCATACGGCGGGAACAAAAATCACGCAAAGGTGATGATGCAATGCATTTTCAATCTTACGTCATGAACTGAAAGTGCATTTTAGATATTAATGTTGTAAATGGTGTCCATCGAGTATAGCTATTTTCAATCGTCCGCCATGAACTGAGGGTGCAATTTGGATTGTATCAAAGTGCACCTTTGCGTGATGTTTGTTCCCGCCGTGTAGAATCACCATTAGCGTAAAAATTTAAATAAATGTATATACCTTGGCAACGATGCCAGAATAAACTAAACGATGAAGGGGGTAGATTAAAATATTGTTTTTTGCATGAACGGAAGCTTTTGAATTGCGAAAATTAGGGAAAAATATTGTATTGTCTTTTCGCTCAAGATTGACGGTTTATGGTTCGTTAACCCTCTGTCAAATTTCTATACTAACCGCGGTTTTCAACACCAAAGTGACAACACAACACTTTGGTGACCATCGCGTTTGTATGGTAATGACAAATTTTTAGAGGTCAATGAACCATACCGCCAATCTTGAGCGAATGCACATTTGCAGTTACGTTGTTACGTATGTTAGTCTTCACGTTCATCCATTTATGTTTCCATGATTATTTTAACGATATACGAGGCTGACGTTTCTTCGATATTACGCTTTATCGCTTCCTCGCGTCAATGTCTCGTATTGCCGTTTTCGTGTTAATTAAACTTAAATTGTAGCAATATTGACTAATAGATTTAATAATAAATTCACTGATAAATATTATGACAATAATTAATTTATTAATTTCGAATGTTGGATACGAAGACAAGACTTGGAACATAAAACTAAAACTTAACAAAAAAAATGAAGTACTTGGTAGCTCTGTTACTTAATTTTAAAATGTTGTTAAGTTGTATTTATTCATTGCTGTGTTATAATAGGTAATTTAGTATGAAGTTACTACCTATTTTATATAAAAGAGTTATCCATATTTAACTAAATTGGAATTTTTGTGATAAATTAACGTCAAGGCGTAATATCGTCGTTGAAGTTCTAATACCACGTAAGTTTCAGAAAATCGGAAAACGCATCGTTTAAGTTAATAATCAGAAACACGCGTCAGCTAACAAAAAATTGTATATTTTGAAAATTGTAAAAAAACTATTAGTGTGGTGATCTATACAAAATTGCATCAATTGTTTCGCTCTCCTGAAAAGTTGCTACTTTCTGACTTACGTCGCGTTAGAACTTAGACGACAATATTTAATTTTATTCAGTAAATATCCAAGATAAGTTTCATGAGTGACTAAAATGAAAAACAATTTTGTATAGTAGATAACGAAAGTATCTGGGTAGTTATCATGACTTCTTATCCCCAGCCAAGTTCCAGCCAGCTAGCAGTCACGTGACACTAAATACGTGAAGTTTGACGTTTTCCAATGTCACCAAATGTTTAAAATCCATTCATAGACAACCAAACTAGTATTAATTCAGTTATCACTCTAATAAGGCAATCGTTGGCCGTATATTGAATTGCCTGGAACCATGCTGGTTTTTAATGGTCATAATAGCCCCCCTGATCATATTCGTACTTACTATTGCTCAATTAAATATTACAAAAACACAAGGACGCATAGACAGACCTGACGAATCTATAAGGGTTTCGTTTTTTTGCCGTTTGGCTACGGACTAACGAGGCGGGTTACTTGGTAATACTAATACAAATTTTTGATTATGTATTAACTAATGCCCGGGCAACACCAATTTAACATTCCGATCCTCGCTACCAGCGGCCGCGACACATTAAATAACAAATGATTTTTCCATTTTATGACATAAGCAATAAGTTTCATTTTCTAATGACATTGGTGAGGCTGCCCACGATGCCAAACTTTGTAGTGGCGTAGACCAAAATGAAACCTATAGCTAATATCTTAAAGTAGTGTTCTGTTAGGTTTGTGTGTCGTGGCCGCATGTAGCGAGGATCGGAATGTTACTTTAACGGGAAACGGCAACTATTTCTGCGGTAATTAGCGTGGTCTTGCCACGATTTCACGTGATCATTTTTTATGATATTTAGGGGGCAAGCGAGCAGACGGGCTACCTGATGGAAAGCATGGCCCATGGACACTCGCGACACCCAAAGAGTCGCAAGTGCGTTGCCGGCCTTTGTGAGGGAAAATTTTGTTAAAGCTTTATTTAAAAAAAAATCAGACTTCAACCATAAACAAAAGAGTATATCGCGTCATGTCAAAATATTGTAGTGTGCGTAGCGTTTTATTAATTAAAAATATGCTGTATTTCTCTTCTCCTCCTATACGTTCACGCTTCTCCTCCATATCAACTATAACTGGGAGAAACTTCATGCTTTTACATCTACGCGTCCTAAAAAAGGTTATAAAGTTTTCCGCTCGCGTATAAATATATATAGTATCGCGTATAAATATGTTGCGACAAAATCCGGGTGCTATTATATAATTAGCTGCAGCACTAATGAATGAGCTACAGACGAGGTTGCCAATTACACGGTAAAACGACACAGATGTTAATTTCGGGGCTTACAAGCTTGATGCTTACTTCATTGACATAATGGTGATGAAGGGGTAAATAATTTCTGAACGGTCTTCTCTACGCGCCAGTGGCGGCCCTGAGTAGGTACAAAGGATGTAATTATATGAAACAAACAAATACTGCATTAATTATGGTTGCCATAGATCTAATATTAAGCCTAGCTAGTACAGTTGGATCCTGTTAAGCGTTTATGTGTTATCCAACAAGAAATCACATTTTGAGAATGTGAAGTTATTATTCCTTAATATCTAAAGAACAATACAGCATTCGTAACTCAAAATCAGATTTTCTGTTGGATAACACACAAATGCTTAACAGTGTCCAGTTAGGGACCATCAATAAAGTACGTCACAGTACCCCATGTCACATCTTGTGAGGACGTCTTCATACAAAGTTTAAGACCGAGTGCGCTTTGTATGAAAAATGCGGTGCGCCTCATCAAAAAAGTGCGCACTGATTTTATTGTGATTTGTTTTGATCAAGAATCATTCGCTATCTGTTCCTTTTTTGCCAAAATACGCGCTGTACTTAAAACATGACAATTTCATAATGTATGTATATAGACGAGAATTTATTTTTCGTGTCCTTTAAGAATTTAGATCATGAGGAATTTGTTAATGATGTTAGAATAAATAGTTAACCAAAAAAGTCTACAATGTAAATCGGAATAATTAGGTTAAGTCTTTATAAATATTTGCGGACAGTTTGTACTTTTATATGAGTAAGTAGATATTGCAGAGGATTCCTAATGAGTTTTTTTACATTATCCGATCCGATATTGGTTTCGGGCGCCGACAGGCGACTCGGTTTGCAGGTCTGACTACACTGTTAAAAATTTCCATAGTAGATTTACTAAATTTGTGTAGGAAGTTTTTACGCACCACATTTTTAGAAATGTGAAACTCAGTCATGCAATTTTACTAC
>JAOTAV010066928.1:0-14014 GCA_026546445.1 Cyclargus thomasi | reverse complement strand
CTTTGTTGTTTTCAATTTTATCAAAAAACTGATTGGACTACATCGTTTTTCAATAACGTAAGATTTATTTAATTTAATAATAAAAAACCATGCATATTCCCTATTGATTTTTGGGCGTCGTCTAGAATATATAAATACTAGTTCTAGTTACTAGACTAGATCTATTAATCAATACTAATTTATATTATAAACTTGAGTAATAATTATACGGACGTAAAGTAATTTAGAATTCGCAATACTTCAGAACTACAAGATTAATATTAATCAGCATTAAATTGAGGTAGGGTCTAATTAATTTAAAACGACAACCCTTTCGAAGTTCAGACCCTTGGTGGTGTTAAAAACCGACGTGAATAAAACATATTTGTTGGAACTTCATATAAGTGGGATAAATAACCTTTACCTCATAACTTTGTGACCTTTTATAAAAAATACTGATAGTTTAAATTCTCTCAAAGATATAGCAATTTGAAAATTGCATTAAAAAGATTTTCTGAAAACGCTCTATACGAAACGATACTCCAATATGACGTAATTTCCTGTAGTTGGTACACATCTCGGGAAGACTTTGTTTAATAGCTATAAAATATTGCGTTTATGAAAGTGGTTTCTTAACAAATTTGTTTTTAATTGTCTAACTATCAAATGGTATATAAATATTTTAAAGTACTAGTTTAAATATGAAGGGTTATTACAAAAAAAATATGATATAAGTTATTAAGCTGAAAGTTTTGAAATTTTTTTTTACTTCTATATCTTAATTCTATCTAATAAAAAACGAAGTAATGACCTAGTGGACAACACTATTGTCATACCATTTATCTTACATGATATATGAAAGAGAATTTGATTTATATATGATAATATGTAACATGATATATAAAAGTGAATGGTCACTCACTCACTTATTCATCACAGGATCTCAGAAAGTGCTATGAGTTTCGAATTTTGCATGCGGGTTCTCTTTAGGACCAGCATCAAAGCATCATCAGCAGGTCCTAAAGAGAACCTGCATAATACGGGATTTAGTGAAATTCTTAACCAAAAGGGCTGTTTTTAGAGATTAAAAGTTTGTATAAAAATGCTACAATTAAAAATAGTTTTAAATACTGCTTACGAGCTCTTTTTTAAAGAGTTTGTTAAAAAAATATAAATTCATTACTTTATTACAACGCGGACGTAGTCGACGCTAGTTTTAAGTTCAGGTACCTAATTTTAAAATGCACATGTGGCACTTATAAATTCCAAATAATTCTAATATCTATATAGTATATGGTACAAATGTGAATATAGTCTTACCGTAAAAATATAAAAAGTTTTAAAGTACTCTTCTCAAGCGTTTATTCAAACTTAAAAAAATCTTATTACGTTCAGAGATAAAACTTGACCTTTGAAATGAAAATTGTACTAAACGACAGCGATGCTTTATGGGTTAATGAACCATTTAATAAGATTCCCTTTTTGGTTCACTTCCGACTGAGCTTCTATATTACGACACGGACGTCGACATGAGAGACCCTGAGAATTCATTACATCATTAAAAATATACATAAATTATCCTACGAACCTGTCTTCGTTAACATAAGACGAAAAATATAGCAGGTTTGTTAATTATAAGCAATAATATATTTTTGAAAAGTAAGCCATACCGTAACGCAGAAATACCAAAAATAAGATGATAAATTTCTTTATTCAATTTTCTAGAGAAAATAGAATAGAGGTAACTATCAAAACTTTACATGTATTCGCTAAACTAATTTGCTAAAAAAAATTGTTTGCTATCAGCAAATGCTTTTAACATTTTAATATACTAACATTCCCATCTTTTCGCATACAATATTACATAAGAAAGACATTATTTTTTTCATTTCACTAAACAACAGAATGCGGTTACTTTTTTAGACATCTGTTAACGTTGAGTTAACAATGACGTTCACTTAAAAATTAACAATAACCGACCAAAATTGACGTCACTTACTATTGCCAAAATACATTATTAACCAAAACAGGGATTTGATTGTTGGTTTGATATTGGAGTAAATTAAACATTTAGATTAAACATACTTGATCTTTTTCTAGGTCTAATCTTTCTTTACTAAACACCAGTAAATTTCGCTAAAAGATTTTCAGCTTATTTTTTGATATTTTCAATTAAATTATTAAACACAATTTCTCATTTATACAGATTGTTAGAGTACGTAAATGAAATTTCCTTCATTTTGCTCGGAAGCCTTTTTTGTAAAATCCTTCGTTAGGTACGTTCGTTGATTCGCTTGTTGATTTCACACGTACGTTTTTAGGGTTCCGTATACAAGGTACAAATGGGATCTTGTTACTGACTTTGCTGTCTGTGCGTCTGTCTCGCTCCAGGAAGTTTTTTAGAATGGACTTTTCAAATGAAAAAACAAAATGTTTTGCTTCAGGGAATATTTGAAGACATAAGTGGAAGAAGCAAATAAGTAACACTTTAAAAACTACCGGATTTTTGCGGAGCCGAAAAATAATTTGAAATTAAATAATGTGGATTTAATAAATAGCTTGATAGATAAGCTACGTAAAAAAATCGCTAAATTACAAGATTTATCAAAATTTTATGTGAAAAAATTAGTATTTAATACTCGAAGGTTGTAAAATGTTAGTTATTTGCTTCTGCCACTTATACCTTCATTTCAGAATAGAACTTTGAAATGAAAAACAACAAGACAAAGGAAACGTAGTTATATTGGTATATTGGTACATTCTAGAATCCAATACTAGTCAACGGGCGTCTGGAAATCCAATTATCGAGACTTCCAGTTCCAGTTGCGGCTAATTAGGTTTCAGAAGACTAATTACATAATGGCACTAAATTTATCGATTGCAACGGAGAAGCCTACTTTAATTAGGCGCCTTTAAGCCTCCTTTAAGAGCGTCCGTGGCTTAGTGGTTAGACCTTTCGCACGAGTTTGGACGAGATGGTGCTAGGTTCAAACCTGGGTGGAGGCATGTACCAAAAATATATTTTCCGATTTGCCATTAAAGAGTCATGCTTCGGCAAGAATGGGCATACTCGAGAGATACCACAGCCTCACAGAAAGCTGGCGTGAAACGGCGTCGCGCTGTGTTTATTCCAGTAAGTGACTTTACCGGAGGCCGAAATTTACCACTCCAGTAGCCTATTCTTCATTAAAGGTCGGCAATGCACTTGCAACGCTTCTGCTGTTACAAGTGTTCATGGACGACGGCAGTCACTTACCATCAGGTGACACGTTTGCTCACTTGCCCCCCAATTTCCATTTTCAGGCTTAGGGAACTTGGTCTCCGGTAACCCACTCATAGTTTACCGGATACCTAACTCTCCAAACCTCATTCCCTATGCCTACTACTGTTCCCTATTCCCATAGCCTAATTCCTTTATCAAAAATGCCGGAAACGCATTTGCAACGCACCTGCTGTTACAAGGCGACAAAGTTATAAGGCGTGTACCAATGAGACATTTTCCGATCTCAAGTACTAATACCATGGATAGTGATACCACGGCCTCACAGAAAACTGGTTTGATAATGATATGATCAATGATAATATCCCTATTTCTATTCCCTATTCCCACATAAAGGCCGACAATGCAGTTGCAACATTTCAGATGTCGCGAGTGTCCATGGGCTACGGCAGTTGCTTTCCATCAGGTAACCGGTCTGCTCGCTTGCCTCCTAAATATTATTAAGTGACCGTGAAGTAGCGCTTGTGCTGTGTTTCGTCGAATGAGTGAGTTTATCGGAGGTTCAACATTTCTACCCCCTATTTTCCTTCCTGCTCACTCATAAAAGGCCGGCAACGCACTTGCACGTAGTTTTCTCTCAAGTGACCTATCTGCTGCCCTTGTTTTAGTTTGATTAAACGCTGCGTTATTCTCTATGAAGGCTTCATAGAGCCCTTCAAAGTAAAATGCACTTACGTCCAGTGTCCAACTCCTAAGTTGTATTTATATTCTGTGTCCTAAGCGACTTGATCGATTTTAATTGTTTTTTGTGAGTAAACAAGGAGACAGAATATTTTAGAGTCTTAAATCAGCCCAGCCCCCAATAGACAGTAAGTCTATCGGAATCGCTATAGTTCTCTATAGCTTTTTATGTATCACATTTACTCCAAAATCACGCTGTAAGACTATTGGCTACTAATAGAATGTAGTGACGGACACATCAGGTTCGTAGGTTAGATAATCTAATAAGGGGCACTTCGGGAAGGAACTTAATGGCTTTCAGATTTTAATTAAAGGACTAATAAGCACTTAGATGTAATGATTACTTTATATCGAGTACTGTGAACTATTCTTAATGAATTCAGTGAGGGTTGAAAAGATTCTCCAGCCTTTATTTTAAATTGCAATTTAAAAGTTAAAATTTACATACGTTACTTTTTTTCAAATAGACACAAACTAATTTAAAGTTATAACAATGAAAACCGACCAAGTGTGAGTTGGACTCGCGCACCAAGAGTTCCGTACCAACAAAGTACCAATAATTTAAGTAAAGAGGTTTCTGAAATCCAAAAAGCTTGAGCTTACACTTCTTAACAAGCCATATAGCTAAAAGTGGACACAGCGCCATCTAGTACCAAGTAAAAAAAATCTCGAAAAAAAACCTGTTAGTTAAGATATTTAATTTAATTTTGTTTTAGTATTTTTTTAAGCGTCAATAAAATATATATATTGTGAAAATTCAAACTCTCCAGCTATTACCATTCTTGAGATACAGCCTGGAGATATCAAATAGACTGATGGACAGACATACAGACAGACATCGAAGTCATAGTAATAGGGTCCGGTTTTTACCCTCTGGGGACGTAAACCTAAAAAGTGAAACTAATACTGCGTTAGGTACTCATATAGAGTACCTAACGCAGTATTATATAAAATAATAGTAAAAATAATAAAAGTTTCTTACGTGTAAATGTTTGCCAATCACGGCCAAACTGACCAGTAAATTATCGACTAAGGATAACTAGCTTTATGAGGGCTCGCGAATTTTTTAAACGCTATGTGTGATATTGAGTTTTCCAAAGAAGGCAGTATCTCCCCGCTACTTGTTTTTTCTGCTTTGGTGTTCTGCGATTGTGACAGATTTTTTAAATAAAATTTTAAATTTCACAGTTATGGATATTCAGTTCGTTTAGTTTAACTTCACAGTTACATATTATGACTTATAGACGGCATTTGTATTACAAAATATTTATTTTTATAACTAATGATAACATTATTTTTTTAAACACATCTACACATATATTTAAATTATTATGCAAAAGCTCAAACCAAAAGCTCCTATAGTTTTTACGTAAAGTGTACCACTAACTGTACTGGAAGCCCAATGAAAGAATACTTTTTTTTAATATGTTAAATGCTAAATTGCTATTAAATGCTCTATTTTAATAGATCATTTGTGTATGTCCTTTTTCCATGCGGGCAAAATCACACCTAAAAGCTAGTTTTATAAGAGCCTTCAACAAGTCTTTGATGTGCACACCGTAACGTTAGTTGGTAATCAAAGTTTGAGCTTTGTTTAAGATGATCTCTTTATTGTTTAATGCTCATCAAAGTTGAAGTTAAATTAGCATAGTTGTGGGCAGTTGCATAGTTCATCTCTTGTAAGTCTACTAGCTTTCGCTCGCGACTTCGCTCGCATAAATAAGTATTTTTCATAGAAACTTTCGTGTCCTATTTTATTCTCTTGGGGACAGATTTTTTTTAAATTCTTTATTAGCTGATGCCTACGTCGCGACATCTACCTGCATGCTTAACTCTATCCGTTACGTGGTTTGGGCTGTGCCTTTTGTGTTTGACTATTTAGTTCGCTAACCACAATGTGCACTATTCAACCCAACTCCATACCTGAAATAATAAAAGGCGAACGAGATAAAAGAACACCTAACCGAGCCGCGCTATTGATTAATTGTCCATTCCACTGAAACACTATTGTAGCTAACTAAATGGTTAGAAAACAGAAGCGGTTTAAAGAGTTTTATTTTCGTTTAACGAATGTGAATCGTGTCGGCAAAAAATCCTTTTTCAGTCCTTTTGTGTTTGACGCAAACTTTTTCCGAATTGGGTACAGTGAAAGAGGGAACAGTTAGCGCCTGCCGTATGAATACTTTATAAGGCTTTTGTCGTGGAAATGTTTTATTTTCTTTATTGTTAACAAGGTGTGAGCTTTGTCATCGATGAAATTGTGTAGTTTGACAATGTAGCCTCAAACACGCAGTTTTTCATATTGGCCTCTTTGGGGCTATCACGTTTCAACAGCGGGTTATATTCGCAAAGAATAATTGGGCGAGCTAAGCGAGCTCTCTATATGCCACTGCCCGTACATGATTGTGTACGGGCAGTGGGATAGTATAGTGGGTTAGATTGTACGGTACACTTTACGGACAAACTACAATACCTATAGGTTTGGGTATTAGCATAGTAATTTGTGAATATCTGTCTAGATCTGTTAAAAAATAAAATGATAATAATATTATAACAATAAAAATAAATTAAAAATAATATTGTACTCCTAACGCCATCTATGGGTAGATTTGTGCAACTGTAAAGTTAACAGTTGCATATGCCAACTCATAGATGGTGTTAGTTGTACAATATTATTTTTATTTTGAATAATTATCTAAAATAATTGTCGTATCTGCCGTATCATCGAGTATCCGCATATTGTGTCTAAAACCGTAAAAAATTGTCGCAGCCATAGAATGCTTTGGAAACCCAATGTATATAACCCATACAATGTCAAAAATCCCGTGATCTCCTTAACAAGCTGTGCTTTTCGCTCGTATACGGGAAATATAACACACGGGAAGTAAGAAGTATACTACACATACAACATAGTTTTATAGTCTTATTGCATGGTGGTCAATGATCAATATTGTCTTCATTGCTCAGCGTGTTGTAAAGCGTGAAAAATAACATGACAAAAATTCTATATTATTTTTTTTCACATTTATTTCGGAAACCTAAAAGAATTTAAAAACAATAGTAACTTTACTAGCGGATCTGACAGTCGTTGTGCCGTTATTTGTTGGTGAATCTATGCCATTAAAAAATTACAAATCCCCTAAAACATACACAAGCAATTTCGTCAAAATAGGTCCAGTCGTTTGCAAGGAGTTCCGTGATAATTAAGGCTATATGCGAATTTAATGTTGATAATGATAACAAACGAGTTTCTCGATTTGAGTTGGGATTTGGGACTATAGTCCTATACTGATTCAGCAGTTGTTCGAATCCTTCAGAATAATTAATACCCAGCCACTGACGCTCAGACACATTAGGAATGAACACATATAAATTATGTCCCCGTGAGGCGTGACGTGCCTGGCTTGGAAACAACTCTGCCATGAAATTGATGGAGTTTTTCTTTTGTTATAAAAAGTAATAAAAACAATATGAAAGGAAGAGAAGAAAGAAGGGATAAAGTAGATCATTATCATCGTCATAATAATGTTTTATTGAAAGATTTACTAATTACTGAATTTGCTAATTCCAACGGTATAATTTTTGCGCAAACATTGAAATTAGGGAATAAGCATAATTTTATTATTAAAAAATAAGCATAATTTATAATTAAATCTATCGTTACTGAAAATTCATGTAGTCCAATTAGTATTTTAATAAAATTAAAAATAACAATGTTAATGCCTTTAAAGTAGTTAGTTAGAAAGAGAGATCCGATATTGAATGTGTCAAAGTCTGCATAAGCTGCATACAAAGTCCCTACTATATAACGTTTTGAGGGAAAAAGATGGATAGAAATTGCCGACATTGCTCTATCGTCAAAGTCATCGCCGTCATTAAAGGTTTAGAGGAAGTGAAATCTGTATTCTATGTCATAAAGTAGAATTTTATCGGGGCGAAATAATCTCGTTCTCGGTTGACGGTGTTGGTGGACAAACGTCCTAAGGCCCGTAATTATAGTCAGACTCAGCACTTAATACTAAGAGCATAAACAAACATTTTTGAGATGCTATTTCCATTCATAATGGTCTATTTATGAGTGAAACAGCATATCAACATTTTTTTATCATGCTTTTAATAAATAAGTAGTTTAACTGCTATAATTACGGGCATAAGGGCCATTTTCACCACTTACTGGTAAAGGTTTTGACTCTTCATACTAAAACTCTCAAAAAAGTTACGGATAGACTATCCAATACTTATCAATAAGCGGTGGAACAGGTCTTTAATACTCTTTAAAAAAAATGTTTTTTTTTTATTTGTAAAATACTTAATTTTTAATAAAATAATGAATAAATTAATATAAAACATTAACTTTTTTTGCTTTTCTATGGCACACAAGTTTTCTTAGAATAATTTACCGTTTTTAAAGCTTTTTAATGATCAATTCTCTATAATAGAAATATGGTTTTCTATTAACTCAGTGTTTCTTTTGTGACACTCGGGTCAACTACGTCGTGGGTTGGAGAAATTGCTGGAAATACAGAGATGCTGGTTTATTCTCTACTTTTTTTAGAGAAAAAACTCCATTTTTAAAACTGTATTAGTTTTTTTCTATACATTTAAAGTTCTTAACCAAATGATTTGACAACTGCTTGGTGAGAAATAAGAATTAGGAGTTTCGGCGGGGACTTCAGAGGGTGACGTTATGTGTTTTGTATTTTTTGCTAAATTTGTGTTATTTCGGTTTTTAATGTGCGGTAATGGAAGAATATCGAATGCTAAAAATTCGTTGTCATGCAAAAGTGTGGGCAAATGAAATAACTGCAAAAAACGTGCTATTTTGTGTTTCCATTCAAAACTCCACCCGAAGTTTTAGTAAAGCTTCTACCGCTTTACTAAATCGATTGACTTGACTCTTTGAGTACAATGACGTTTTATCTTGACTCTGAATAGACTTTAGACTTTACGAAATCTATGTTACATTGCTAAAAATTATTGGAAGAAGAAAATTGATTTCCCGCCTTTAATTGACACTGGCCATGGTTATATAGCCGTAGCGCCATACAAAGAAAAGAAGAAAGAGTGTGAATTACAACACTGTCATATAAGCTAAAAGCTTCAAGTTCATTATCAATAAATGAATAAAAATAATATTTTAGGTTTTAAATTTATTATAAATTACCTATATAAAACCTAATGAGAAAAAAAACGGGGTCTGAAGGGTACAATTTCAAATCTGTATGTTGTATTCGCATTCCAGAATTCCAGCTGTTTTAGGTAAATTTTTTGTACAATAATTTATTAATTATTAAAAACAAAATACTTCGAATTCCAAGAAATTATGTACAAGGTATATAGGATACTTTTTTTACCTAATAAAGCTAATTTCTACAAAATGATAAAGCCGGTAACGTTTAATGTATTTCTTATTTGAACTTAACAAATAACAATAGTATTAATAAAACGCACTTTATCTTGCACTATCTATTTCTACAATATTTTGTATTTTTTTTTTATTCAAATAACATAATTTAGTCAAAACTGGTAATTTATTTTTCAAAACATTTAGAAATCCAGTAAATGTAGTTAAAATGTGCAAGAAAAGTGTGTTTAATAAAGGAACCAACAGTACTGGGTGTACTGTTGGTTCCTGGTGGAAATTAAATAAATTAACAATTTATGTTCTTGCTATCAAAAAAGCTCATGAACGAAATAATTATTATGGCATTTTTTAATAATTTGCGGCAAAAGTTTGACCATTAATTAAAACTGAATCCTACATCCTGCGTATTTCGTTCGCATTGTCTCGCGGACAAAGTTCGAATAATGAAGGCCAGCTTTTGTGGCTGACTTTTCTTTGATCGAATTAAGAAAATGTTAGAAAAAAAGGAGGTTCTGTTCCAAATATATTTATATATTATAAATGTTCCGTCTCGTTATTTATGGTTCATTGTGTAATAAAAAAACTACCTTTGGTCGTTTTTTTTGTGGGAAAGTAGGTTATTATGTTAAATACTTCGATTTTATTATAAATACATTTTAATAATTTTAATTAAAAAAATATTCCGTCATATACACCCAATCGCTCAAAAAAAATTAATAAATAAGATATTAAAACTTCGAAGCGAGTACACGTTTCAAAACTTTATAAAATATAAAATTAATTTATGTTTCTCCAACAAACTAATTTAAATATTAAAAAGTGATTATAAAAATAATAAAAACTTACAAAAAATAATGCATCCATTTTCTTGTTTCCTTCAAATTATATTTATTACTTAGTTTCCTTTCAGTACTTTCTTGTGAACTTTTTTCCGAATAACTTCCCGCGTTACGGTGCGAGCGCTTTTCGTGAAAGCTCCGCGGCTACTGGAAGCTTTACGTGAAACTTACAGACCTTACAGCCACAGAACTAATAAATCTCTTTAGGATTTATGTAAAGGTACAACACCATTTTTCTGTTCTGTGACACTTTCTAAATGTAATTAAGATTTGGTTTTTCTTTTATTTGCGTTTATGTCATTATAATTGAGCAGCCGCGTATTTTTGTTAAGTCTTCTCGCAAGAGTATATAATCATTTCAATTTGTGCTGGTTTGTGGTCTGATACTTTCGTATTTTATTCGAGGGATAGCAGGTTCCCTCCCGGGTGACGTATATAAATTACGTTATATATTTTTTCGAAAAAAATTGTGAGTAAAGCCACACATGGTTTGACCCAGTTACATTGACCTCGTCATTTTTCTGTATTTGACTGACTATGTTTACTAGAATGCCATATGTCCTTATGCAACCATACGGACATTAATTTAAATCTTGCTTTTAAGTAAAAATAACTTTAAATCACTTACAACGGATGTAAGGACCTTGTAATTTCTGATGAATAAAGTATATCTAAGGTGACGTTATACATAGTTCATTAGCTTTTAAGCCATTAAAATTTTTCTAGCATCTATTTTTAGTTCTAGCGACGACGAACTTTCTTAACTTATTAAATAGAAAGGTCACAACTTTATTGAAACATAATTTGATTTCTTCTTCTTTTATAATGGCTGACTTGGTGAGTTGCCAGTGTCAGTGTCAGTGAGATAATTTGATTTATATCTTAAATATCTGTGACACATTACAAGGTGTAACAAATGTAATTTTTTAGGGGGATACAGATGCCAACGGCATTGACTATACATTCGGAGTTCCGAAAATCTCCCCCCGCTGACGGAAAATAATTAATATACATTAATAAAAACAAGAATGAATTCCTTTATAGGAATTATAGTATTACTTTTATTGTATCAGTATTACTTATATCTTAACCGGCTAGTTTGGTAGTTAATCTAGTTTTTCACAAAAATTGATGTCTATAGTACATTTGTTTTCTGATTAGCTTAAGGAAAAAGTCTTCGTCAGTAATGAAAGAATGAAGATCATTCTATAACATTTAATTTTTGGCTAATTTGCTAAACGTTTTAACATACTTATTAGAGCTTAAACTTACCCCGCTAGGACATGTATAAGCCTTAATGCTTGTGTTTATAATTTGATATCTCCTTTACTATACAGTTTACTGTGAAAATAGCTGCGCAGAAAGCAAACCCCTTTTTTTTCTGGGCAAACTCTTGTCGCTTGGAGCACTTGGCCATACAAAACACACAAATGAAGTTTGAATTGAATTTTTGTGCACTCTGTATCAGCTGAGCAATATAATAATCTTATTTTTTGCTGTAGGAAGTTTTCTTGTTGACTACGGGTACCAAAGAAATGGTACCACTGTGGGAATTTTACAATATAGCGTGGCCAGGGGCTGTCAATTAATGACGTGATGTTTTTTGTGCATTTTTTTGTGCATTAACGGATTTTGAGACTTGCCGGGCAGTGTTGCCAAAAGCGCTGGCTCTAATGTTGCCGTTTCACATGCAGGAAGTAGCCTAATTTATCCGACTTTCATCTATAGACTGTAGTAGCCTAAAGTAGCCCAACCACCAAAATATCAGCATTAATAAAATAACGTGATGTTGTATTCATAATCAATTTATTTACGACTAGACGGTGCCCGCAACTCAGTTGCGCCAAAAATCGTTTGTCGCGCGGGAACCGGGATAAAAAGTATTACCTTTGACTTCGACGCAGCGTGTTTGCCTGTTGAAAGTTTATGCTACACTCCCCAGTAGGCAAACTAGGGAGTGTAGCATAAACTTTCTCTAGAGTAGCCTAATTGGGGACCAGTCGCCTTTTAGATTTTCATTTTTAGTTCTGAGTAGTCTAAATGGCGAAAAATCACCTACGTTGGCAACACTGTTGCCGGGGCATTTCGCGGTGATGGGAATCCGCCGCGCTATAGCACACGGTTGACGGGGCGCGTCGGGTTTTGCTATGGCGCGTCGCATTGACGGAAGTCTGTCGCGCGAAAATCAGACGCGATGAGGCCCGTCAACGTGTGCGATAGCCACATCAGCTTTCATACAATTTTTATGGAGGCGGATTTTTTCACAGAGACCCGCCTCGGGCACGGCCCGGCACGCTGCGCCTAAGTCTGCTCGCTGTACCTTAAGATCACATTTTCCGCACCGGTTTAATATCACGACAACTATAACCCCCCACTCCCCTATGATGTTCCGTGATTATTATAGATCTCCTCCCCTATCCCCTATCGAACCTCACGTGATTAATTGACGGTCCCCTACTAATAAATATAATAATAATTACAAAAATGTTGTGTGTATATGTAGTTGAACAATGTATCGTAATCGAAAAATTATTATAACTTAAATGATTATCTAGACTTAGATCTACTATAACGAAAATACTAAGTGAATTTCATGTGATTGTCTAAACGCAAGAGCTGGTAAATTGCTTTCTTCCTGTCTGAGGCGCACTTGAGGTAACAAAATTACCTCGTAACTATTCCAGTTTTAGATAGCTTCCTTTCAGTTTAGTAGTGTTAAGGTGACTTTCTTATCAATGTGGTAAACAACAAATGCATGCAAAATCCAAAACAAAACGCTATTTATAACATATTATAAAGTAATTATAATATATTATAATTACTTTATACATATTATAAAGTAATTAAATAATACTTTAGGCCAGGCTTTCCCAACCTTTGTTTCGTCAAGCCTCCGCGAGCCAAAAATAATATTTTCCGGCCCCCCTTAGATAAGTTTCAACAAAAATTAGGAACGCATATTTTACTTATTAATTAAAATGGATTTCTGGTCATGTAACATTGGAGACTCAGACCTACGACGTTTCTCTACGCCTCCCTAGGGTGTGCGTGGCCCCCCGTTTGGGAAGTCCTGCTTTAGGTTGTGTATGCTTCCAAAGCAAATAAGGGAAAATTTATATATACTACCAAAAAGGAAGATTTGGTACCAAGGTTGATGTATGATGATTCTGAAGGATTACGAATTCCTTATCCGATACATGTTTAGGGGTTTCAGCGTTGTTTTAAGAACAGTTAGCAAATGCTACTAAGCGAATTATCTTCATCATCATCATTATTACTCCCATCACACCATGCATCACATCATAAGCCTAGAACACCTAAACATGCGTATGGAAACATATGGAGATTTTGGTTTCCTAAGAAGCATGCCAAGTAAACGCTACCAAAAAGTATGGTTTGGTACTAAGGTTCCGAAGGTGCTGAGGGAACTCCTGATTCCACAAAGATAGAATTTTGGGGGTTTCGGCGTTGTTATAAGAACTAAAAGGAAATGCTAGCAAGCAAATTATATTATCATCATCACTTCTATCATCACATTATGACGATAGAACACCTTAAAATGTTATAGAAACCTATGACAAATTTTATTTTATGAGGAGAATACTCAGCAACGCTATCGTTTTGGTAGCATTAAACAGTTCTTCCCGTAAAGTAAAGCTAGATTTCGTACCAAGGTATACCATAGTTTCGACTGTGCTGAAAGAACTCTGAATTCCTCATATATCTAACATAATTTCGGGTGTTTCGACGTTGAACGCAACACAAAGCAGCACTATGTAAATTACATTCATCGGAATCAGAATCAGAATTCATTTATTTGCTTAAAAATAAGGTACAATATGATGATACAATCAGTTAACAGTTCACTTA
>JAOTAV010066917.1:0-14018 GCA_026546445.1 Cyclargus thomasi | reverse complement strand
AAGTTCATACTAAATTACGTTTTAAGAGAAAGAGATGGGTAGAAAACTTATATCGCTAATATCTAAGTTATTTATCAACCGAATTCAGAGATTTTTTGTCATTTTTTATATCTTTTAACCCACTATCGTAATAAATTTCATTCAATAAATTTTGTTTTACACGCATATTCCCTATTGATTTCATTATTATTATACTATTCATGCACTTGAAATGTTTATATTTATCCATTTTCTGCATTTGCATCAAATCTACATCCACTGATGTAAACTTCTAATAATCCGAATTCGCATCCGCAATCACAAATGTTTTACGCAATGGCAACAACCCCACAGCGCTTTAATATTCATGCCGTCTGTTTGGAAGAATGGTCAGTTACGTTTATTGGGCTACAAGTGGATTCGTTAGGTGTTACTTCTAGAGTAATTATTATTAGATAGTAATTATTTAGGGTGCTTATGTGCCCCTACATAAAGTTTGAAGTAAAAGTAGCAACATTTATTTACAAGTTGTATGCGGGAGTCTTCCTATAAAAATCACAAACTTTTTTCGCTTACTTCAGTTACAGTCATACGCACCTTTTATAAAAAGATGTACAATCAGAGAACAGAACCAGACTGCGGATCTAAGTAAATTAGTCGCGTTATATCAAACCCAGCCGACAGATCACGACTTACGTGCAATTGACTTATACCGACCAAATGACGTAGGTCAGCCAAACTGGCTCTCTTTTAATTTCCCCCATGGTATTAACATCGACATAAACACAAATAGGAGTATTCAAATATCGAACAAACTTTCGAACATATTCCACTACTATTTTTGCGACAGACTTAGGTTATATCATTTAAATGTAAGCGGTAAGCTAAGAATCTATCCGGTAAATTATTCATCTTTTATACCTTTAATAACAGAGATATCGCTCTATTATTTCAGTTAAGTCTTTAGCAACTACTGAATAATTTTAAGTACGGCTACCTTATATCATGATTGCTTATCCCGGCAATTAGTATTGAATGTCTGTTTTGATCCTTTAGTAAATTGGCCATAAACAACTTGTACCTTCTGCCGGCAATAAATAACGACAGTTAGAATGTCCGGCACTACGTACAGTAAACCATCAAGGAAATCGATGCCTATCCACTTGACGGACCTACGTCTTTTGGTCGGAATGTCAATTTCATGTAGGTTTTTCAGACTATCCGATACGATATCGGAAACTATGTGTACGAAATATATAACTGTCAATCACATTCTCCTGTCCGGTATCGGATATCAGATTCACACCGGCACATGATGTTGACTGTTGGCTTTCGGCTATCGGCGCCCGACACCGATTTCGAAACAGATAATATGAAAACGCTCTAAGTCGTGATCTGTTGGCTAAATCTGACAAAACCGTACTTTATTACTCAGGTTCGCAATCTGGCTATGAATCAATTTCGCTGAAGCACTAACCTACTCACAGAACTGGCATAAAATAGCGTTGTGCTGTGTTTCGTTTAGTAAGTGAATTTACCGGCAGCCCAACTTCCCTAAGCCCTTAGTTTTTTAACACTTACGGATTTTCGAGGAGCACTTTTTGATTTCCGACGTTTCGGCTTCTTTCCAGCGGCCGTGGTCACGGGTGGACTGAGGTGACAGGCGTCCAATCTGTGGAAGTTCTTCAACTACCCGAAGATTCATCAATTTGCGTTCCGTTCTACGCAGAACGAACTGACAGTGTCCTGACACTGCGGTGTCTTAATTTTGTTCTTGAGTTTATTTATCACTGGATCCTAACTAGATAGTAGTACCCACCCATCTTCACGATTAAAATTTGGGTACTTTTTGATTTCTATAGCCTTGCGCATCATTCTTGGTCGGTATCTTGGTTATTTTGCCAGTACTTGGGGCTTGTCAAATCTTATGTGGCGAGGTTGATCAAGTGTGTGTTCACAAATCACGGACTTAGTGTTCCTGCGGTGCGGATGCGGGTTTTGATGGCTCTTTTTGTTTGCCCTATATAGGAGAGGCCACAATCACAATCGAGTTTGTAGATTCCTGCATCTTGAAGGGGTAGGTTACATTTCACTAATGGTAATAATTGGCTGATCTTTTTGGTCGGCTCAAAGTATGTGTTTATCGAAGCCTTCCTTAGAGTATAGCTAACTTTGTCAGTTACTCCCTTTACAAAAGGTAACACTGCAGGTAACCTCTCAACTGTGGCTGGTTTCACTCGGTTGCTGCTCTGTCTACATAATACCCGAAGCTTATTGTCACGAAGAACTTGCGTGACATGATGAAGCTCGGTTTCCAAATGCTTTTCATCACAGATTCCTTGTGCTCTCTGAAATA
Organism: Cyclargus thomasi; assembly: GCA_026546445.1. Lineage (NCBI taxonomy): Eukaryota > Metazoa > Arthropoda > Insecta > Lepidoptera > Lycaenidae > Cyclargus > Cyclargus thomasi. The sequence goes on along the minus strand of JAOTAV010066917.1, from coordinate 11,683 downwards.
ATGATTTTCCAACAGTACACTACTGTGCTGGGTGATGATGGAAATCACCATTTAAAGCCCTTATTTACAGCCCTATTCCCATTCGACTCTACGACAACGCGACTCTTCGAGTGTTGCAAGTGTCCATTGGCGATGGCAATTGCTTCCCATCAGGTAAACACTTTTTTCACTATCACTTCATTCTTAACTGTATCCCTGTTACTTTTTCACGCTTAAACCACTCGACGGATTATAGTGTTTGGTATGAAAATAATTTTCTATTTTCATAGCCAGAAAAGGACGTAGAATAGGTACTTTATATTCTGGAAAATGTACGATGATCTTGAATTTATTAATATTTGTGCGACTTAATGTTTGTCCTGTGTCTTACTTGCATTAAAAAACTTTCTTTATAAGGAAAATTGCAACAGTTTGTAAGAAAATGGAACATTTTTAGAATTAAAAATGAAACTCGAATCCCGGGTTTACGTTACGTGGAATTTTATCTCGAAGCTTTGACCAAAAATGTTTTATAACGATTCGTTGTTTCTTGTGTAGTAGATACTCACGGAATATTATTTTTAATATTGTATTAATACCTCCCACACTGACTTCGATAACGCTGGACAGATTTATTAAAATTAAAATAGAGGCTTAAAGCAATTGGAGGCATAAGTAGAAAAAGCGGGTAACTAACATTTTAAAAACTGCCGAATTTTTGCATAACGTGCATCGTGCATCGTTATGCAACTTTAGGACCGAAAAAACGTTTTGAAATAATGTGAATTTGATTGATAGCTAGATAGGCAAGCTAGATGAAGAAATCGCAAAATTACAAGATTTATCTAAATTTGATGGGAAAAAATTAAAAAATCAAAATAGTGGATTTTGAAGTTAAAATTATGAGGTTTCAATTTTTTTTCCGTCCATTAAGGTCGAGTAGGGTATTAAAATGGATGGCTTTTAATTTTAGAATTCTAGAAATATACATAACTTGATGTTTCAATTGCAATGGTTCCCGCAGTCGGGTTTTCTGTTTTTGGACATTTAGATCGTTGAATCCCATGCAATCGAAGCCGTTGGTAAAAGCTAATTTTTTATACAACTAAAAATCGTTGGCTAAATTCATTTCCATAAATAAAATACAAATACATCAGTCTTATTGACGAATCTATATCAAAAACATGTAATATCTAGCAGCCCGTAAAATGAGCGCGTTTTACCGAAAATTCGAACCGCAAACGCAATATTAGATAACAGAATATCGCATTACAAAAACCTAATTAGCCGATAAAATCTGTTAAATGCAAATTAACGGACAATTTATCGTACATTCGCAAACAAGAAGTGCATTAAGTGCAGTAGAATTGTTTCATGAAAAGTGTATGGAGGCTGCCGGACTGCTGTTGACCGTGGGTTAATTGAAAGCAAATATTTGGGAATTTACTTTGTCCGGAGCGTCGCGCGGACACGATACAGCCTGTCCGTAAATCAAGTCGCATAGCCTTTGGGTATTGCTAAGAATTTACATTATTTTTGGGTGAAGTATGACATTAAAATCGTCGCTTAGCTAACAACACAGCTTAAGTCGAAAATTGGCGGTTTTCACATTTTAATATAATAGAGATGCGCCTAGCGCGTCGAACCGCGCATTTGACATAGATTTTAGGCAATCAAAAAATAGTGACAGCGGTCCAGTCAGTTTTTTTTATTGCTATAAGATTAAAATATTTTTTCTAATGCTATAAGATTAAAATAAGTGCATAATATTGCTATACAGTTCCGATCGAAGAAGATTTTGCTCCTTCAGATAAAATACCATATTTTGCATGTCTGTTGAAATCACAATATAAATGAGTATAACAAAGTTATGTTTAAGACTTCCCTAATCCTTATACAAAAGTCGGAGCGGTGAAAATACAAGATACATCCTTATATTCAACAATGTTTTTCAAATGATGGATAAGCAACTCTTAAATCGTTTAAAGATAACTTAAAAGGGGATTATTCAGGTACGAGTGTGTGAGACATTTACCGACTTTCAAAAGTAGGTTTTTTACCCGCTAGAAGGATGGTTATATTTTTCGCGAGTATGTATGTATGTATAAAGATTCACAGTCTAAAATGTGGCACTGGCAAAACCGCGCTTAAGCGCTATATTGATCCTAGTCCGCGACCGGGATTTTAACTTTTGCACGATTATGAGCTTTTACTCATTAAGTTAAGTTTTATTTTTCAATACACTTGATTTTGATTTAAGTTGTTTTGTATTAGTTAGTATTAGTACCATTATTTTATTCAATGTTGATCTGTGCATTTTTAAATTAATATTTGATCGAAGGTTCCTGCAGTCGGGTTTTTGTCTTTGGTCATTTAGCTTGTTTTTATAGATTACTGATACAGATAGTTATTAGTCGTCAACGTAATATGCCTAATGCCTCAGAATTCTCGAAATTCGTATCCAAAAGCCTTTATTACGTATACAATACTTATTAAGCAAATACATATTGCTCTACGAGTAACAATTTTCGTACTAAGTTTAACGATTATTATACCAAACAAAAAATAAAATGGTTAGTTTAAACTTAATTTTAACTTAATTTTAAGTAATTTAACTTGCAACTTGCTACTAAATTTTGTGTTTACATGCAATTATTTACTCAAAATTTAGTTAACTACTTATTTACTTAATACGTGCAAACAAGACATTATATCCCACACAAATGAAAACTGGGTTAGCTTTATGTAGACACATTTCGCCTTGTCGTGATTCTTTCTAGATCTTATGTACTCTATGTATGAAGGCGATAAAAGCCTACGTCTTCGTGTGGCCTTGTTGTGCGCCAAAAATAATAACGTAATAAAAGGAGGATAAAAGGTAATCTGATCGTGCGATTGTGAATTTTCGCGTCATACTTGCGCAAATAAATCTTATCTTGGTAAAACAAACCAGTGATCTTCAATTTCATTTTCTATTAGCTACACCTGATGTTCAGAAAAAATTGAATACATGATACAGCTATCCATGCTAATATTATATGAAGACGTGAGTGGAAGAAGCGGGTAAGTAACATTTTAAGAACTGCCGGATTTTTTGGTAAACTGACTTTTTAGGACCGGAAAAATTATTCCAAATTAAAATAATGTGGTTTTGATGTAGAGCATAATGATGAAATCGCTAAATAACAAGATTAATCGAAATTTTATAAGAAAAAATTAGTATTTACTCGAAGGTTGTAAAATGTTAGTTATTCGCTTCTTTCACTTTTCTTCATTATATGCGAAAGTGTTTGTTTGTGTGTCCTTCAAGCTCTATTTGAACTACCAATTGACTTGACTTTTTTCATAAAATATAACATTTCCAAAGGAATCTCCACGCCAGCGAAGCCGCGAGCAAAAGCTAGTAGAAGATATTTTGCTAAAGCTAGGTCAGCTAGATAGGCAAATGCAGCTTATTTATTAATAATAATAATTAGTCTAGTCCCGTGCTAAGTACCCGAGGGACTTGTGTTACAGACAACAGAAATATATTTAATACTTTTATAGTATACATATATTTAAGATTTCTATGATATGATACACATATTTAATACCTAAGACCCAGGAACATAGAAAAACTTATGCTACACAATACCATATATATATATATGGTATTATTCCGAATAGATCCCATGTTCACCATGGCGGCTGATGATGGAAACCATGAGTAATCGAGGGAACTCCTCGAAATTTGTATGGACACACATAGTGATTTTAATTTCCTTAGAAGCGTCCCAGGTGTATGTTACCAAAAAATAAGATTTCGTACCAAGGTATACAATGATATACATAGATACGACTTTGGGGGTTTCGGCCTTGTTTTAAGGACTGAAAGCATATGCTACTACAATATAAAATTTATTATCAACACCATAATCAACACCACTGCTATCACACCAGTCACCATTCATTATGATTCTATTATACCCCAGAACATCTAAAAATTTATAGGGAAATATGATTTTGGTTAATATAATAATAATCGGTTAGCACCAAAAAAGTAAGATTTTGTACTAACGTATACCTACTGGTTCACAAGGTGCTAATGGAACTCCTTTTTCCTTAAAGATACGCGTTTGGAGATTTCGGCGTTGTTTTAAGGACCCGAAGTATACTAAGCAAATTATATCGATCATCATCATCGTCATTGCTACTATGGCTTTATTTATTCATCAACTCACCATCATTCAAGATAATTATTCCGTCGCTTGTCGAGCGATTTGTCAGTTTTAAAGCGCGCTACATAACTTAGCCGCCGAAACTTGTCGACAACATTTTGTCGGTGAGCTAGGTTGTTAGCTTCATTTACAAGATACGTGTCGGTGGAACAAGCCTGCTGGCGGCTGAGGTGTGCAGTAGAGCGCTTTACATATAGTAACATAATATGTAGGTAGAATAAAAAAAATAATAAAATAATAACTGATTTAAATTCAAAAACTAGTTATACCCTGCGGCGATACCCGTAGCTTAGTCGAGATTAAAAAGTACTCTATGTGCTAATTCAAGATACCAGCTACCTCCATGCCAAATTTAATCGATTTCGTTCAGTCGTTTAAACGTAAAGAAGTAACAAACATCATACTCACAAACTCACAAATCCACAAACTTACAAACATTTGAATTTATAATTTTAGTAAGATAATATATTTGCCGTGGGGGAGCCATGCTTTGGCACGAATGAGCCAAAGTTTCGACGGCCTCACAAAAAACTGGAGTAAAACGGCGTTGTGTTTATGCCTAGTATCATGCCCAGTGGTTCTCTGTAGGTATAGGCACTATTAAAGAATAAATTTTATTTAATACTTTTTAGTTCCTTTTTACTTGATGAGGCTTCGTAGCCAATTGCTAGGAAATCTCTTCGAGGTGCTACGCTCAGTAAAGCATACTATGCTACTCAGTGGCGTAACTATAAGGTGGCAAGCCGGCAAAATGCCACGGGCCCCCAGCCGGAAGGGGCCCCCGATGAGACCCCTAGACAAGTGGCAAGCGATTATGTTTTACAATAATCGCTTGACGTGTTTTTGTATTGGACTGACATAGTGGAACGAAAACGCATTTGTCAAGGGCGTCGAAGGGTAAAGTTACGCCACTGATGCTACTCGAATATTCTATAACCTTTTGGAACCAATTTTTGCAATTTTATTTAAAAAAAAAAAGTGTTATTAAAGACCAACAAGATTAATAAACCACTTGCTTATCTAGCATGTTGACCCTATATCGGTGTATCGAGCAATATTTAAATTTTAATGTATGCAATATTTACCGCTTGTTGAAAGAGCGTTTGCCGAGCGCTGAAGTAGCTGCCACTTGCGATTTACGTAGACGTGTATGATAACATAGTTATTAACTAGCTTTTATCCGTGTCTTCGCCTAGAGAGAGGAAGAGGATTCATCAAAATCTGTCTAATCGTTAGAGAGGAATTCATTAACGATCACACGCACATATATATTTGAGTATGTTTGAGTTTATTTACTCAGTTTCCATTTGCGAGGACCTGCAATTGGCTTAGTATCTATTTAAGTTACTTATTGTACTTATTGATAGCTGTTGGTCTTCCTGATTAAATAAAATAAATAAAACTTTGCGGTGTTCTGAGGCCAATCGTCTTGAGCGCTGTTTTTTTTATAACGGCTTATGACTGTCTAAAAATTTAATGTCACCAATGGTTCGAAGCCTAATTCCTTTATGCTCTATACAATGGAATTAAAATGTACAAAACCGCAAATTTTCGACTTGACCGATGTTGTTAGCTAAGGGACGTCATGTAAACATCTTTTTTTATACGCTGTTTTAATACAAAACGTCATGACCAATGCGGAACGCCCTAAGCTTATTCTGCATATATTCAAGATACAAACACAACCGTATTCTGGTACTCTAGCTCGACGTAAGATATTGAGTTTTGCGAATTGCATTCACGCTCCCAGGAGTAATACGTTTACAGAGCGGGGACCCCGCTTAATTCCTATGTAATTCCAATATTTGGCCTGCACTCTATACGGTATTGATGAAATATTGCTTTGTTAGCTGAGATTTGAATCGTCGTACGTATAAAATATGTTTTCATAACAGGAGCCGTATTACTAGCTAGCGCTTACTAAGGGCATGATCAAAAAGAATTTTGAAGTACTGTTTTCATTAATAAAGAGAATTTTTCCCTAAAAATCCCCAAAGAGAGAATTCCTAAAAATGCCTCACGCAATTAAAGGCTCAAACTGATAACCTCTCTTTTTTAATTTTTCAGTTAACGTTTAACTTAGCTGGTAGCAAGTAGGAAGTATCTATAGAATTAATGAAACCTGATGGTGATGTATTTCGAAACCGGTCGTGTATTCCTTATAAAATTGTTATAAATTAAAAATTACAGTAAACATAGTGGAAACAGTGCAAGTCAAAAGTGGGTTTCAATAATGTTGAACATGAATTTACACCAAGAACCAACAATACAATCAATTACGTATATCCATAGAAAACCTAGGCAGTGTATAAAATGGTAATTGTTTAATATTAATTGGTGCCCGCAACTTCGTTGCGCAAAAATTTGTATGTCACGCGGAAACCGTAAATTTTCCCGGGATAAAAAGTATTCTATATATTGCCCAGATCTAATAGCTATTAAACAAAAAAAGGTATTTTCAAATCCGTCTAGTAGTTCCGCAGATTAGCGCGTACAAACAGACAACATTTTTTCTATCGATTTGTGTTCTTTTACTGTACCTTAGCTCCCCAACATTAATTATTTTGTAAAAATTCTAAATGTACAAACACGCCATTTTCACTGTTTTATTATATGTTATTATATTATATATTATATGTATAAAAGAAGAAAACTGCATCTCAAAATCGGCATGACGGCCTAGATGTACTATCAGGAAGTTGATAGATTTAACCGAGTGGTAACACGGTCAGTTTGGCATCAGTTGATGCCGTCAGTCAGACTGCCGCCAGACTGATAGAACGCGAAACTGATAAACTGACGAAACTCGTGTTTTGATTGGTTAATAGGGTTAACGCCTGGAAAGCGGGCGGCAGTAAGTATCTTGACATTCTCGACATACTTATGAAATGAACTGGGGGGCTATTATGACCTCTTATTTCCAGCCAAGTTCCAGCAAGTTTACGAACTAGCTGTCACAACAATTTCATTAAAGTTACGCCATCAAATACATAACTCTTATTATTTTAGCACACTTACTTCATAATGTAATCTTTGTGTTTAGTTTATAATTATTTATGTTTAATGTTAGCAAAATTCATAGTGTCAATATCAGAAAATACTTCGTAATTACTAAGCTTACTATAAAATTGTAATTATTATGATTTCCGGAAGTTTCATTTTAGTGATACGACAGAAAATAAACTGTATGCAGTTGGAATGATTTTTTTGGTTGGCTATAAGGGATTATAATACCAAAATGTATGAAGGTTGGTTTGGGCGTAAACTGTCTGGAAATAAGAGGTCGTAATAACCTCCCTGATGCCAAACTGACCGAGAAACCACTACCTAAGTAATTTTGTCGCTGACTGACAGATCGCGACAAACACAAAATTGACATATTCCGAACGATAGTACAAAACTAACGGTTTCTTGTTACTTTAAGTATTTCCTGGGTATTCCTTTTAATATAGGACGTACTAATCTCTCAGGACACCACGAATTGGTTTCAATGCGCACTTGTTCACCGTTTTATGGACGATTTCAAATCAAAAAGTTTAATGGCATGGAATGAATCGATAATAATATTCTTATTTAAATAATGCAAGAATTTCTGCATTCTAATCACATCTTGATAGACCATCGGTTATTGGTGAAGTTTAATGGTAACTCCCTTTGTTACGGATATTGTGTCGTAGGACTGTAGCCTGTAGGCACTAGAGTTTGTTTGTTAAATCTATACTACTAAAACTACTAACAAGATAAATGTCCAAAAACAGAAAACCCGACTGCAGCAGGAACAATTGCAATTTAAACATCAAGTTATGTATATTTCTAGAATGGCTATTTAAAGCCCTTCATTTTGGTAGACCTAATAGACCTAAATGGCGTTAAACATTTTTGGAATCTCACAATTTTGTACTTAAAAACTGTCATTTTGATTTTTAATTTTTTTACAGTCCATCAAGCCGTTTAGGCTGCGGAACGTGCCAAACAATTATACATATAACATACATATATAATCTCGAAAAACGTAATAATATTATAAGCTGAAGAGTTTGTTTTTTTGAACGTGTTGATGTCAAGAACTACTGGCTGGAATTGAAAAAAAAAATTTTTGTTGGTTAGTACATTATCCAGGTAGGCTATAGCTGGCTATATACCATCACGCTACGACCAATAGGAGCCAAACAGTAATTCAATCAAAAAATATTGTAAAAACGGGATAATTCATAAGTTTTCACGCGGATAAAGTCGCAGGTAACAGCTAGTTATTATGTTTAAGCTGACCCGTTTCACCGGTCTCCATAATTTTATAAAGAAAAAGAATATTTCAAGGGCAGAAGATTTACTCACAATACCTAATAACCTTTCTAGTCTTTCTAGCTTTTTTATTTCGTGTCAAACGAGCTAATGGATCACCTGATAGAAAACAACTACCGTCGCCCATGGACACACGCAACAAGAATAGTTGCAGGGGCGTTGGGTACGACGTGGAACTTCACTATCTTACTCTTAACTATAACTTAGGTACTTATCAAGTGCAAACACGCACATTACCTCAAAAACAAACAATGCTCTACAAAAATCGCTTAAATCATTGAAAACGTTGACGTAAAATCCATAAAAAAATCGCGAGTAACGAAGCCATTTCGTTTGTAAATTTTATACACCCCAAGTCTATTTGTTGAAGATCCGTTGCGGAATCTTTGAGGCGCTTATTGAATATTTCTTAAAAGGAATAAGACGTATCTAAACGCTCCGCTGGCGTCTTCATTAATCGCTAGCCTCATTCTCGCAATAAGTATTCATTTCTACGGGCCGGGGCGGAGGCGTCTGCAATGAAAATCTGATTGTGCTTCCTTTGCATTATAAAATCTATCAATTCTTATCGGGAACGATCGGTTCGAATGTAAATAAGGTTTACATAAGGGTAGAATTAGGTTAGTATTATTTGTGAACTAGTTAGTGTTAAGACTAATGCAGACTCAATATAATCGGCGATGATTATGTATCGTTGATCGGCACTGGGAGATTGCCGTGGGAGAGCCATGCTTCGGTACGAACGGGCCGGCCGGAGTGATACCACGCCCTCACAGAAACTGGCGTGAAACGGCTTAGTGCTGTGTTTCGTTCGGTGAGTGACTTTACCGGTGGCCCAACTTCCCTAATCCCCCTATACCTATTCCCATCCCCTATTCCCTCATAAAGGCCGGCAACGCACTTGCGACTCCTCGGATGTCACGAGTGTCGGGAGACGGCAGTTGCTTTCCATCATCTATAGTATTATATAAAATATTTGTTCTGAACTATATGCATATAGGAATCAACGTACAGCCTAAGTAAAAAATTATTAAGCCACTGATCGTAGAAAAATTATATTTGGGGGGAGTGTTCTCCGTCACAAAGGTGACTAATAAGAAGGGATTTTTCTAAATTTGTCTCCTAAGAGGGTAAAAGGAGGGGTAAAAGCTAGAATTGCGATACGCAATTCTGTGGTCTGATCACAAATTTACAAAAACATTGTTTGATACTAAAATTATAGATTCGAAAGTGTGTCTATCTGTCTGTCAGCTCTTCACGCCCGAAGCGCTGTACCAATTTTGCTGAAATTTGGTATGGACATAGGATACTTTTTATCCCAATAATGTACGGTTCCGGCGCGATAAACTAATTTTGACGAACAGAGTTGCGGACATCATCTAGTTGTGGAAATGGGTCGTTATGGCTAAAGGAAGATCTTTCGACCGAGAAAGTGTTGAGTGCTATTATACTCGGTCTGGCCGAAGCCCACGTGCTTTCCCACAAATTTCAACTGTCGTATATATACCGTCGTGTTTCGAAAACTTCTATAGCGCGATGCAAGATTATTATGCTTAATGTAGGCAATGCCACATAGTCGTGTATAGTGGTCGATTATGAAGAGGAGCCATAAAAAGTCGCTTAGGGTCAGTTCATATTATGCACTATTTTCTCGGATTTTTTTTATAGATATTATTTGTGAAAACTTTAACAGTCTTGCTATCGCTATACCCTATTCTTGTGTGACGAACGGATGGACAGGCAGTGAAGCCTTAGCTAATAAAAAAGCCCTAATATAAAAGGTTTGACGTTCGTTATAAAAACGAAACCATAAACAGACAAACGCAGTTTCGAAGAGAATTTATTATTGAAATATAATTTCTATTGTACAAAAGGCAGAGGACACCGTCGGCGAACGATGAGAAACCAATAAAAATCTATTGTTTGATTTGTATCAATAACATTTTAAATGCTTTAAACGATATTTTTAGATTTTCTGTTACAAATGGCAGTTGAATTGCCACTGAACAATGATTTGGAGGTACATTTGTTTTCTTGTAAATAAATAGATTTTAAAATTTTCATTATATTTGGCTGTCAAGGCCGCTTGCGCTAAACGCAGTTATATGTTAAGGTAGTGTTTAAAATGTAAAAATCATGAATTTTTATCTTTTTAATGAAAGGAAGGGTAAACGAGCAGGTCTCCTAAGGGAAAACAAGTATCGTCGTCCATAGACACTCGCAACGTCGGTGAAGCTGCAAGTGAATTGTTCTTTTTAACCGATTTCCAAAAACGAGGAGGTTATATGTTCGGCTGTAGATATTTTTTTATGTATGTTCAACCATAGATCCGCCGTTTGTGAATCGATTTTCAAAATTTTTTCTTTGTTGTATAGGGTATTGTTTCGAATAGGTCTCATGTTCACCATGATGGTGGTTGATGATGGGAACCATGAGTAATTGAAGAAACTCTTCGAAATTTATGTAGAAACATATAGTGACTTTGGTTTGACATATACCTGGGACGCTTCTTAGAAGCGTAAAAGCGAAAAGTAAGATTTGGTACCAAGGTATACCATGGTTCTGAAGGTACTGAGAGAACTCATGATTCCTTATAGATACCACTTTGGGGTTTTTGACCTTGTTTTATGAAGTGAAAGCAAATGCTACTACATTATAAAATTTATTAATAATCAACACCACTGCTATGACATCATTCATTATGATTCTATTATACCTCAGAACACCTCAAAATTTATTGGGTAATATGACTTTGGTTAAGATGATTTTGATTTCATGATAAGTATCCGAATCGCTTAGCACCAAAAAGTAAGATTTTGTACCGACGTATACCTACTGGTTCATAAGGTGCTAATGGAACTCCTTATTCCTTTAAGATACGCGTTTGGAGATTTCGGCGTTGTTTTAAGAACAAGTATACGTTATACGCTACTAAGCAAATTATATCAATCATAGTCATAGCTACTATGGCTTTATTCATCAACCCACCATCATTCAAAATAATTATTCCGTCGCTTGTCGAGCGATTGGTAAGTTTTAAAGCGCGCTACATACCTTAACCGCCGACGCCGCCGATACTTGTCGACTTACAAGATACGTATCGGCGGCACAAGCCTGCTGGCGGCTAAGGTGTGCAGTAGAGCGCTTTACAGATAGTAACATAATATGTACGTAGAACGAACAAA
>JAOTAV010066906.1:0-14019 GCA_026546445.1 Cyclargus thomasi | reverse complement strand
TCCGTCGCGATGCACAGGAACACAACGGGCATCGCGTTTCTCTCGGGGTCTCGGTGCAATGGACGACAGTATCCCCTCGTAACATAAGCCTAGCGCAAATTAGAATCGCTTCGAAGCGTATGCAACTTGTCCAGGTCTGTTTGAATGTTTCGTTCCTGTCTTATAGGACAGCTCAAATTATTTCAATACACCGATGCAATTTCTTTTTTTTTCTTACACAATTCGACTGATATAATGTAAGTCCGATAAAGACATTCACAACTCACATGGAATTGACATATTTACCGACTCTCTTTGAATTTCCCCCATTACCATTACAACATATTATTACCATTCAAGTATAAAACAGCTTAATATACGTTTATTTCTTGCGTACGAGTGTTTGTAACTTAACTCGTACCAAATGAGTGGACCGATTTAATAATGATTTAGATCTACAAACCACGACTGGCAGGACAACGTTTGTCGGATTCGAGACACGAATACCAGATTCGTGTTTAATTACTCTGCCATTGGTACATTTGATATAGAATAATTATAACGTTTCGATTACGATGCCAGAGTATACATAGAACCAGTGGCTCATTGCAGAAACGGCCGTACGCGGCTTGCAATTAAATATATTGTGTGCAACTGTGCGTTGTAGTATCAACGCGCGCGCCGCCGCGCCGTCCGCGGCGCACACAGAAAGGCCCACTGGTGTCACTCTTAGATATGTTTATGTGTGCATGCAGCGGATAGATACTAGGACACAAACATGCAAGCCGCACACGATTCCGTAGCCATGAGGATGACCTATTTAGTTCTATATACCCTATTTACTATATAGAATGTTGTCCACTACTTTTTCCGTAAAGTTATGAATATAAAGATTGTGAGAAGTTCTTTCTTACCCCATATTGCGGTGCAGTAACCAGTGGGCACCATAATTTGCGGCAGTGTAGTAACGAGCTATGTTCAGTGGAGCACACCTTTACACAATGCGTTGTGTAATTTGCCTTGTTTTAGCCAAACGCACGCATAAGTAGCTACCACTCAATTAGTCAATTGCTATTTTATTATTTTGTTCATGATTGATTGTTCTGTTCTTTGTAAACATTCAAGATGGCGGACCCGACTCACGTCCTGCCGGTTTGTGAATCGAAACCATTCTCAGGTCCTCTTGAATACGCAAATCAGCAAAATCGGTCCAGCCAGCAAATCGTTTAAGAGGACTTTAGTGACGAACTCACGCACACAAGAATTATATATCGACTGGTCAAAGTTTCGAAATTTCGAGGATTATAATTTATTATCTTGTTATGTAATCAAGTTAAAATAAACACAGAGGCGTAATTAAATAATATATTACCACTATAAATAAAACCTGATAGTGCATAAAAATGTAAGCCAGTTTTTACTACAATATTACTTAATAATAATTAATAGTCTCAACAACAGATATATGCTAGACCTAATGTTGTAAAACTATCAACCGTTAATAAGACACCTGAATTGTTGTTAAAATGAATTAAGTTGAGTTTGTTCCATCATTGTCAATTACACTTTGTTATGCGTTACTTTAACTAGTTGTACTAGTTAACAACTAGTTAAAGAGTTACTTTAACTAGTTAGTGCCCGCAACTTCGTTGCGCAAAAAGTTGTATAGCACGCGGAAGCCGTACATTTTCCCAAGATAAAAAGTATCCTACATGTTGCCCAGACCTAAAAGCTATTAAACAAAAAAATATTGATTCGAATCCGTCTAGTAGTTCCTGTGATTAGTGCGTACAAATAGACAAACAGACAACTTTTTTTGTCGATATGTGTTCTATTACTGTTCCTTAGCACCCACCCCTACATTGATTATTTTGTAAAAATATTAAATGTACAGACACTCCCATATTACTGTTTAATTTTATGTATAGATAGGTTTTTTATTCTTGTTCATTTCAGTTATGCCATAATTAATCAACAAATGTAATAGAAAATCAGAAACTGTAGTCGCCCTCTACCCAACATTTTTAATTAGCATGCGTATGGATGTGAAGGATTTGCGAAATGAGTAGCACTTTCGTTGGGATCAACGACCTTTTGACATTTGCATGTTCCCTACCTTTTCATACGTGCCTTATTTAGAAGTGACGTCTCACGAATAGCAATGGGCCTTTTTGATTTCAGAGTTTCTGTTGACTCATCGTATCTAATTAACTCTTTGCTAGATGAGAGTGAGTTATGGATTTAAAAAAAAACTACGCGCTGTAACTGCGTAAACATCTAAGCAACAATTATATATCTAGAATAAATGAGGAAGTAATTATGTTATTAACATGTTAAGACTAAACTACCAAAACTATTTCCTAATTAAAAGTAATAAAAAATCTTTATTTAAAAGTATTTAATCTGATCTACGTAGTAAAAAGAAATAATGATAATTAAACTATACTTATAAATATACTATAATGCCGAAATGTTTCTTTGTTTTGCACTATTGGCCGGAATCAAAAAAAAATTTTTTGTTGGTTAGTCCATGTGTCGAGAAAAGGTTCTAGGTCTAGGCTATATATCAAGCTACGACCAATTGGAGCAAAGTAGTAATCAAAAAATGTTGTAAAAACGGAATAATTCATGAAGTTTCACGCAGACAAAGTCGCGGGCAATAGCCAGTAATATTATCAATTGAATCTATTGAATTATTTTATAAATAAATAATATTTATTATTATGAATATATAGTATGCATCTCTGAGCGCGGCCCTTAGAACTAAAGAGACCGCACTCAGAGACGTTTTAGACGAATATTAATTTGGTAATAAATAAATTAATTGAAGATATTGACATACATTATAGCATAAACTCTTTATAATTGGAGTCCAAACATTCTCAAATGTGTCTGAGTACGGGCGTAAAACTATGTGAAGGATATTAAACTTATATATCTACGTACGTCCTTTTCCATAGTGTCCCTATGGAATTCGCCTGATCTCTCAACTCGATCATATATCGAACGTTGAACTGCCATAATTCCATTGAACTTGAAAAGTAATATAATTCTAAATAAAATATACATTCTATTAGCTGAAATATAATTTCTGTCGTCCTAATTATTAAATATTTGAATTGAAAGTCTGAATTACTAAAGTAGTTTTACGAAAATGTATTATTAGTGACGTATTTGAATACTAGTATTTGTATGTTTTTTAGACATTATAATAATGTTGATATTAAAAATCGATTATGCTCAAAATTAGTATATAGTCAAAAGCCAAAAGCTAGGTTGCACTAAAATCTCTTATTAATAATAATTTCACATCTTAGGTGAACTAATTAAATATAACAAATGTTTAAAAGTGAATATTAGCCAATATTTCAACTACTGAATTGATTTAATTAGGGGTGATAGCTAATTGATTAGCCTCCGTATCCAAAATCCAGTTTCAACTTGATTTTGGATACGGAGGATCCTTGTGGATGAGCACCAGTGGAACGGCTGGAACAAGCAATAGATTATAAAAAAACCATACAACATTACATGATGTTAGGAGCTGACCTGTAACGCACATAATGCTCATGGTATGTAGGTTGATTGGCTATGCGAAGCCTCACGTAGCTATTATACAATTTGTAAATCCCCCAGTCTCGTCCGAGCTCAGATTATCCTAGCTGTCGGCTGTCGGCTAGATCAATATGCGCTGTGGCCTGAATTATCTGCATCCACTGAATGCGTTCCACTATAATTATACAGAAGTAAATAACAATCATATAACGTAATGGCTAAATCCAATGTGGCTATATTTTTTATTCTCGAAATTGTGGGATCTCTGGAGCTGGGATTAGTCTGTTACTGTGAGTCATTTTGTAATTGCCCGCATTAACTTTGCTATATTTCAGGCAATATCTCGGCACAACAATTTCTTATGACTTTGTTAATAGCTTTTCGAATATATTAAAGCCTTTGTGTACACAAACAACGGCTTATAAGTAAAGTCGCGTTTGTAAGTTTTTAAAAGGTACAAAAAAGCATTACCAGTTTTATTACAACTGAGCTTACAAAGAAAATCGTGCAGATTTTTCTACGACGTTCGCAAGATTAACGCATCTAATAAAACTAAAAGTAGAAGTGCAATAAAAGGGCAACGTAACAAATGAACGCCCATCCAAACGAACGGTTATGGCCAGAGACAATGGAAACTAGGACCAAAAAGTTTTTATTATAAAATCAGCTGTGTGGAACATTGTATGGGGAGAGTGAAAAGGGCGAGCGCCCTCTCTCCCTCCTGCCCGCCTCCGCGGCCAGTCCTCGGTCAAACGCGCGCGGCTACGCTACTGTCTATGGTTGAATTTTTACTCTATATTTTAGTGACATTTAAAGTGCTGCGAACGATTTTGTAATCTATATTTTAATCGTTGATACATCGAGACATCGCGTGAGGTTTTGTGTAACGGAGTGGTATTTATGAATAAATGTATAAGTTTGTCTGTAGGTCAATAAGATTTTAACGAGTGTTTGTTTAACGTTTTAATTTGATTTAACGTGACTCATTGTGACTGAATTAAGTTAATTACTGTATTTAATAGCATTAAAACCAGTGAAGTATTGAGCCAATTTTGTTTTTGCCGCAAACTAGTAGGTATATAATATTGTTATACTAATTATGCAGTTACAGAGAGTTTTGGTAGAGTTAGGGATTTAATTTTAGTTTTTGTTGTTTTGTGATTTCTTAATTTATACTGCACTGTAATATCCAATGTCGACAAAATGTGTACAAAGTCTTAAAAACGATTAATCTCTTATTACAAAGCTTAAATGATGCTTGATGGTAAAGTTATCACAATTTATAATGGTGATTAATGAATGATTTACTTAACATGTACAATCAGAGAAGTTGAAACAGATACAGATCGTGGATCTAAGTAATTTGGTCGGGTTAGGTCAAACCCAGCCATTAGATCACGGCTTACATAGATTTTTTTTTTGATATTAAGGGCGCCAGCGAACAGACGGGCTAACTGATGAAAAGCAACTGCCGTCGCTCATGGACACTCACGACATCCGAAGAGTCGCAAGTGCGTTGCCGGCCTCTATGAGGGGATAGGAATAAGGGATTGACACATTCCGACCAAATGTCATAACTGTCAGTCTCAACTGGCTCTCTTTTAATTTCCCCCATTATACAAAGTGTCAAGCGTCGTTATAGTGCATGCTATGTATCAGAAACTTACTAATTTTCCTTGTTTTCCTTCTTCTCTCTCGAAATTTTCTATAAACCTCACGAACTCCGAGACCTCTTCCAAGATGCAAAACCATGGAAAACGTTCTGTACGTTTTAGATTTATAGCGTCATGAAGAAAAACTCGACTTGTTTTTATATAATAGATTATTTCAAGCGACTTTTTAATATTATTTGCAAAAAGTTGTTGCAATGGGTAGGCACCGCAAAGGAAGATCTTCCGACCGAGCGAGATAGCATGCTTGGCCAGGGCCAAATGTTTCCAACATTAATTGTTACCTACTACCAAAACTGAATGTTATTAAATATTCAACGATATTGTCTAATACGTAGACCTGCGTAGCGCAGCGCGACGTAACGTAGCGATTCGTAGCAACACCCGCTACGTGTGTATCCTGAAGGATCACGGTGTCACCATTAAAGCACTAATACACCTTTTCTTTTATTACTATCGATTAAGCTATCCGCAATTAATGTTTGAGAGATTCTTCATACTTCATATATGTTGTGGATAGCTTATATGACACTTATCAGGAAGTGGTGCAACAAGCCCTAGAGTACGTTTTTTATTAAGGTAACGCTCAAATCATTCAACGTATCGTTTGTAATGTTTTTTTTAACAAAGACGCTTCACCGTATGGATATGTGCGCTTATTTTGTATAATAAAGTTATTTCATATTCACTACCCAGTAATTTAGTTACTAGAGAGTCCGTAGCACAAAATTCTTTTTTTTTTCTTTCGAGTTTTTTTCTGCACGGCAGTCGATTGCTAATTCGACTCTAGCTTCGGAAGGCGTCAAAAGAAAGTACAGTTTTGAGTAAAGACGTGAACCTGGTAAAAGCTTATGTAAACAGTTCTCGGTCATATGCTAAACATGTCGACTCACGTTATATAATTGTATCGGATATGAAATCAATAGTTTGTATTCTCATTACAGTTCGCTTTCGTTTCGTATTGTCTTTGTTAATGTTTATTTTATTCGATAGGAGGCCATAATATATTATACAATATAAGGCGCTTCTGTCCCCTAAACGGAAATACTACCATGTGGGTGGCAGGTAAACTTGGAATAAAAAGTGGAACAGGTAAAAATAATTTGCGCCAAAATTTAAATAACTAACCTTACTTAACAACAAACCTGTTCATATTTTCTTATCTATTTATTAATAGTGAGAAGGTCTTACATATAGTTTTTTTACAATTTTACAATCTTTAAATATATTACATGTAAACGTTCGAATAAAACAAAAGAAAAATAAACAATGATTAAGCCATTAAAGTCATGTAGCGTAAACTTATTTTATTTCTTAGAAAGTGACGGTTATGAGGACGCTTAAGTGAACACATACGGCGAAAATTAAAAATTTGTTTTCACGCGTTAGCGGCTATACTTTCAATGAAAATATTATCATTTGTAACTACATATATTAACTGTTACAAATAAAACAATAACAAAAACATCTTATAAAGCAATCTTACTATTTTATATTTGGTAGGTTATTTACGGCTTACGAGCTAATATTATTAAGTCTTGAGTAAAGAAATATATTAAACCAGCATGCTAACACAGAACTAGCATGTCAAATTTATGTAAATTAGGTTCAATAGCCCGTAACGGCGTGACATTAGCTCAAATCTTTGAAACAATTAAAATAAAAATTATTAATTTTGACTCCAACACAGTCCATACATAATATCACCTCATTTATATCGCTTTCTCCCTATTCATATTTTTTAATAATATCTATGGACGCTTCACACCACGTCAGTTTGGTCCCGTGCTAAGTACCTGAAGGACTCGTGTTACAGGTACCAGACAACGGAAATATATTTAATACTTTTTATACTATACACATATTTAAGATTTTTATTATATGATACACATATTTAATACATATCCAAGACTCAGGAACATTGAAAATCTTTTGCTTTCGCGGCGGGATTCGACCCGCGACACCCGGCTTAAGCTACCAACGAGCGTATCAACTGAGCCATAGAGGTCGCCTATCTAGGTACTGTTGTGTTATCACTTTATTGTTTGTGAATCGTGGTTTTTACAGAAATTACAAATTTTTGGACAGATGATCGCTGCGGCCTAGATTAGGTGAAAACACTAGGTACAAATTAGTGATCCACCCAGTGAACCCACTTCTGTTTGTCGTTCGACTTTACCTTGGTTTTAGGAAATATTGCTGTAAGTCCAAATAAATCCTTTGTAAGCGCCCAATTATAAATAAGTGACTTTATAAATTAAATGTTTTATAAACACGGAAATAGCACTCTAATTAATGAGAAAACGAAGTTAGTTTCAAGGTTAAAACGTAACCAAATCATGAAATACCATTCATGACTAACTTTTATATTGATCTAATGTATAAACTTATTTTGTAAGTAACGTAGTTATCGTGTTTAATCTTTTATTGCTTTAATTATTCAAGTAAAAACCCTTTGATGCATACCTAAAGCTTATAATCATATACCCACTACGTACATATTTCCACGACAACGACTGCGTAACCAATCTTTTCATGATCTCAGAGATAAGCTTTAGTCTTTAAGCTCGCAACAAAATCAATAAAAAAAAAGGATGTCATAGACTTAAGGGTAAATCTACAATACTTTCACCAGTGCATGTTATTATGCAGTACGTTGTATTAGGCACCTTCCTATTAGAATTGCTATTAACAAAATTACAATGCAATATAACAAAATGCTGGTTTGGTTTATTGTGGATTGGAATTAGCACGATCGCCGGCGGGTTTAGCTGAATTTTATGTACCACTTAACGAGAAAACCTCAGTGCTGTAGGCTGTAAGCAATAAAGTCCTAAATTGGAACACTAACTTTGTGAACGTCGATTCGCGTTGACGAACAGTCCACGATGAATTAGATCATTACTATCATTAAAATAATGATACCGACGGTAATGATAATGATACGTAATGATGTATTCAGGTGTTGATGTGGCCCTGTAATTTCATACGTTCGGTATCCTCAACGATGCTCATTACCGCCAGTATTTCATATAAATGAGTTTTATTCAAACATATCAAGTAAGTGACCCAAAAGAGGGGAATGATGGATGGTTTGTAATAAATTGCGTAAACAGTAATGATTGATCTGCCCCCTCCCCCCCGCGGCTGTGCGTGTTACCCCCTTCCTAACCCATTTACTCTACTTACTGCTTACGTCACGATTTTTAAAGTATTCTCGGATCAATATAAAAGTTTTCCGCTCCAGATTTTTAAGAGCATACGATTCGAGTCGTAAAATGGCAAACATTTTGCACAAAATAAAAGGCTTCATAATGTATATTTTACTTATGAAAGAAAAATGTACAAATTGCTGCTTTTGAAATATTAATTAAGAATTGCTTTAGTGAACAGGAGGAGAGGCTTAAAATAATAATTTTAAGGATATTCTGAGGGCACTATGACTGAGCAAAAGGCATTATACAAAATAATTTTGTACACACAATTTGGCGCGAGCAAAGTATTATCTTTTATGGTAAATCTGCAGCTGAGCTCGTCCGCTCTGGATCTCCTGAATAATACACAAGTATCTGGAGCACGGCGGCCATTCAACTGCTGACAATGTGATGACGGCCATATGTTTTCACTGTTACTATGTGTAGTTTACATACATTACAAAATCATGGCACGCGAACAGACTATCAAAATTGAAGCAATAGTCTCATACGATTTATAACATGTGGATGTCTGAAACGTATCACACAAACTACCGGGTCAGAGGTCTAGTGGGTAAGACCTTTGTTTCGCACTCGAGAGGGTGCAGATTCAAACCCGGGTGGACGTGGCGTGTACCAATGAGAAATTTTTCGATCTCAAGTACATAATACGGATGCTTGTTGCTGTGGAAGAGCCATGCTTCGGCACAAATGCCCGGCTCGACCGCAGTGATACCACAGCCTCACAGAAAACTAGCGTGAAAAGGCGTTGGGCTGTGTTTCGTTCAGTAAGTGAGTTTTTCTATTCCCATTCCCTAATAAAAAAAAGCCGGCAAGTGTCCATAAGCGACGGCAGTAGCTTTCCATCAGGTAACCCGTCTGCTAACTTGCCTTCTAAATATCTTAAAATAAAAATAAATTCAGAAAGTTGTTGGCAAGTCTTTTTTTTCATTCCGAATATGAATTTAAAATATACAGGAATTAAGTCTCGACTAAAATACGACAGTACAAATCTTATAAACTAATAAATGTCTGTCGTTATATCTATTATAGTTAAACATAGGCATAATTAATAAATCATTGTTCGCTAATGGATAAGTATGATTTAATCTATGTTATAGTTAATAATAAACAGTTGAAAAGGTGAAGGATAGTGTGGGTGGAAACCTTCGTCAGATCTGAACACAAAATACCTAATCCGTCATGCGTCGTTTCCTATCATTACCCTTGATCTACTGTAGATAATAATATGATACTTAACTATAATAGTACTTTGTTTAATATCTACTAGACGTAAGGACTCTGTCACTCTGTATTTTTTTAGGTTTTGAAGGTTTCATATACCTACCGTCATAGTGATATAAATTGTTATTATAATCTTGCAAGGATGTTTAGCTGAACTTGTGAAATGATTATCGTTTTTTAAGTGGCAATTTTATTTAAATATTGGATATATGCGCCATCGCCCGTATAATTTAATTTACATACACAAGATCCTTGTAGGTTCCTAAGCATAGAGTATATTTTAAATTATAATTAAGGTTAATATTAGGGGCTTTCTCTGACTTAACAATGTTGTTCTTCCTGGTATGGAGTGCTGCGAGTAATAAACATTTTATATAGGTAAATCCTCGGCTATCTCGTAAACATTTTACGACTTGCCTTTCAACTTTTCAAAGCTAAGCATATCCCTTTTTATGACACTCAGTTCAGTGTACACATTCTCTGAGAAAGAATGCAATAGAAGATCTTTAACGCGATGATTCTGGTCCCACAAGCAGAATTTATAGAGCATTTGTGCAATATTACCTAAACAATAACACATGAGAAATATGTTTCCTAAAAATTCCTAATTTCGGTAATACTGCGGCTGTTAAGTTGAGATTTAATTAATGTCATTGTTTTAGAATTGAGGTCTGCAATTATTGTTTTGTCATTTTATTAATTACCAGAGGTCGCCCTGTGATCGAAATTCGACAATAAATATTTCCATCCATCGTGTGAAAAAGCTATAAAAATCTATTTATTCTCGATTCAAGCACATAATTCAATTTTGCGTATATGTCGTTACCAGGATATTAAATGAAAAAAAAACAGACTTCAATCATAAACAAAAAAGTATTTCGTGTATGATAATCGCGCCATGTCAAAATATTGTAGTGTGCGTAGTGTTTTATTTATTAAACATATGCAAAATTAAAGCTAATTTTTAAATAATATAGGTATTCCACGCTACTCCTCCATATCAACTATAACTGGGAGAAATTTGATGGTTTTACATCTACGCGTCTTTTGTAAAAAGGGTAAAAAGTTTTACGCTCGCGTATTAACATATAGATCGCTTACGATCGGTTTCATCATTGACTAACTAACAACTAATTAAACTTTAAAAACTATTATAACCATTAATTATTATTCTCTTTTATTTGATTTACAACTGTGGGATATACGTGGTGATAGATGTTATTCTGATCAGGCCGAAGCCCACGTGATACATTTCACGCTGTCGTATATATACCGCCGTGTTTCGAAACTTCGATAGCGCGATGCAGAATTATTACGCTTAATGTAGGTACCGCCACACTACTTACAATATCAAGTGCAATTTACATTGTTCCTTTGAATACTTAAACGTAGTCAAAGCAAAGTCTATTACACGAAACTACTGCCAACGGAGATATGGTCGACTTCGTGCTTCAAATTACAACCTTGTCCGAAGTAGGAATATTTACATTGATACACTAATAGGCTGTATTACCAATGTTTATTTTATAAAAGGGTCAATACACAATGCACCGAAATACAATGCGAATATGAAAAGAAATACATGGTTGAAATGTCAGGCGGCATTACAGTATTTGACATTTCAATTACATTGCTCTTACAATGAACTTACATTACTTCAATCCAGTGATCCAATCCAGCACTGAATTGTTACTTATAAATTATAATGTACTGGAATCAAATGATTTTTATGCAGAGTCTATTCGCACTTCGTTTTGTTTAGTCTTAGAGTTATTTATTGTTTCACTTTGTATTTAAGTGCCTCCAAATTTAAGTACAATTAGTATTTTGCCGACAGTCCGCCGTTGGATCGTCGCAATTATGCGTATTAGGGAAGCCATAATTCGGCAGAGACACGCTTTAATGCGTTTCTACGACTTCTTTCAGTTGCTAACTAAATTAATGATAAAATAGTATTTATTTTTGTTTTACGATAAAGAAACGAATTTGCCTTTAAAATAACATTATTATAAACGTTCAATTTTTTATTAAAATATGATTTTCGTGGTGGAGTGGATGATAGAGCTCTTTTAAAAAATAATATTAGTTTTAAGGATTCCGTATCCAAAAAGTAAAAACTGGTTCCTATAACTAAGATTTCAATGTCTATCTGTTTGTCCGTGTGTCTGTCTCCAGGCTGTGTTTCTATTGCAACTATAACAACAAATACTAAAAACAAAATAAATTAAATATTTAAGAGGTGCTCTCATACAACAAACGTGTTTTGTTTTAAGTTTCATCTTCTTAGAACTTGATATCGCTGCAGTACGCTTACATCGTGCTATTTTAATAACTTAGTATACTTTTCATCCCGGAAAAATGAACGGTTCCCGCGTTATAAACGAATTTTTACGCGACAGAGTTGCGGGCACAAACTTGAAAAATAGCTTTAATAATAAAAACCTTTCACATTTGAAATATTTTTATTATTACAATAACATTTTATATGATAAGTATGACTGACTAACACATATTTACCCATGTGAGTTGCGCTGACCCTGAACTGGTCATGGTCAATGAGCTAGTCACCCTCATTTTATTAACGGTCGAAAAATTACGTATTATTTACTTTCTTTTGCATATAAAATGTAATAATAAACTTAAATATAAAGAAAGAAAGATTTTAAATTTGTACAGCCAATATTTGTTTTGCATATGAAAATTAGAATGTGACCTAGAAATGCCTTTGGTACGTAAAATTTTTTAAACAAAATTGGGAAAATAATAGCTACCCGTATATCATTATAAACTTGCGCTTTACAATATGATAAAGTAGTAAATAAGTATTTATATTTTAGGATAATATCGTTTGTTATTTCCATGAAAAAAATATAATTGTTGTGAGTCGAAACTTTACAATATGTCACAATTTTAATTGGTTATTTATAATTAATACTATAATATGTTCCCTTATTTCATCAAAAATTTGTTTTTCATTAACAAGATGAAGCCCATAACTTCGTTACGCCAAAATTTGATTATCATGCGGGAACCATACATTTTTACAGGATAAAAGTATCCCTTGTTTTTACCCGGGACCCAAAGTATCTCCATACCAAATTTCAGCGAAATCGCTTGAGCGCAAAGAGGTAACAAACGAAACGACGGACAGACAGGCAGACACAGTTTCGCATTTATAATATTAGTATGGACGTTCAGTAACCACTCAGTTATATAAACCTCACGATTAGTCTCTCAATTTGGAACGTTTAGATAATTGAGTATAGTTTCGTCAGTGATAGGACTGCTACTGAATAGTGATACGTTGAAACTCGAAAGTGATGTGATGGAAAGTTAAGTGTATTCGCGGCACAACGCTATGTTTCACTGGGCTTGTTGAAACCACTTCAAGATGGGATTGCATAAACGCCAAAGTGAGTATTCTTGTTTATATACCTACGGCCGAAAGCCGCACTCAGGGATGAGTGACATTATTGTCTGGTTTACACGTATTATAGTAGATAATAAGTTTTATCTAAATTTTATCTTAATTTTAAGTCATTTAACATGCCACTTGCTTCTAAATTTTGTGGTCACAAGAAGTTGTTAACTTAAAATGTAGTTACCTACTTATCTATTTAATACGTGTAAACAAGACATTAAGGCCCATGTTAATAGACAGTGGTTATAGTCAACGCTAAGTGCTTAAGAGCGTGATCAAATTTTGAGATGGTCTTCTCATTCATAAATAGATCTTTATGAATGAAAACAGCATTTCGAAATTTCTGATTACGATCTTAAATACTAAGCGCTGACTATAATTACGGGCCTAAGAGCATCAAAAAAATTTGTGATGCTGTTTTCATTCATAATTAAAGGTTTCATTATTAACGAAAACATCATCTCAAATTTTTTTGATCATGCTCTTAAGTTAACTAAGTTTGTGTTAATGGTTAGAAGAATAGATTGTTTGTTTGAACGTGTTAAATTCAGGACTACTTGCCGGACTTGAAAAATTCCTACGATACGACCAATAAGAACTAAGCAGTAATAAAAAAAATTTGTAAAAATGGAATAATTTACGAACTATCACGCAGACGTAGTCGTTGGCAACAGCTAGTTCGAAATAAAGACACAATCAGTATAGTTTACAATTTGTACTACTGTTGCGCCGTTTTCTGTAGTTTTTCATCCCAGTTTATGAGATACTTAGGTAGCCTAACTTTTTTTTTTTTGAGATTTGAGATTGAGACCTCAGTGGCGCAGTGGTTGAGTTTTTCAATGTTCCTGGCTCATGGATGTACATTAAATATGTGTATTATATAATAAAAGTCTTAAATATGTGTATAGTATAAAAGTATTAAATATATTTCCGTTGTCTGGTACCTGTAACACAA
>JAOTAV010066895.1:0-14021 GCA_026546445.1 Cyclargus thomasi | reverse complement strand
ATTGGTCGTGTGCGCGTGACGTGACGTGTCACGTGACTCGCGCCAAGCGAGCCGAGTGGAGCCGACCAACGCCGAGACTCTCCGATCGAGAAGCAGAAGGCAGGCAGCCATTGTTGTTTGTTTTTCGTTTCGTTATTTAAACACACGCGTGATTGTTTGCGATTACGAGTAATTTAATATATAGTAGTTTAATGTTCTAATGTTGTCATGGCACCACCAAAATCAATAATATGGACATATTTTACTAAAACAAACGAAACAGTGGCAAAATGTAAACAATGTTTTAAGTCGGTGAAGTATTGTGGCAATACGTCTAATTTGTTCAAGCATTCCAAAACTCATGGACTCTCTGTTGATAAAGGCAAATTACAGAAAATATCAGATAAAGGGACAAATCAAAGGTAAGATATTTAACGTTTTACTAAATCCTTTCGTTATAAAGGTTCCTAGAGGTCATACTTAGTTAATTTGATGAAACTTTGCGATTGCTTTTAAAGTAGTGGGCAGGATACTAACTAGTCTTTGTACTATATACCTATAATATAATAAATAGTTTTATATGCATACAATTTGCAAAACTTTATGTTAAACTTATGTGTAGTGTTGCGACTATCGATGTTTTGCAGCATATCGATACTTAGATTGAAATCGAATCCAGCTATATTTTTTTGGTAATGTGATATTTATTGAAAAATGCAATGTTTCAGTTTAAAAAGTACAGTCTCGTTGGATAGCTCAAAGCATTCAATGGAAGATGATCTATCCCAACCATCAACATCAAAAGTACCAGAAAATAATCCAGATCACGATGATGGCAACAGTAAAACTTCATTGACTAGAACGAATACAGATGATGGAAGTGGGCTTTTTCTGAGTAGTTCTATAAAAGAGGCTTTCGATAGAATTTCATCCATTAAAGGTAAACGAAACATATTTGATTATTTTTTTTATGAAATATATAAATAAGTATTATTTTATGTTACTTAGTTTACAATGTGTTTTTTTTTTCAGCTGGTGGCACAAAGTATAACCGAATTATTCAAGCCTTAATATTTTTTATCTGCAAAGATATGAGACCATTTCATATAGTTGAGGGTGAAGGATTCTTAAAACTTATGAAAGAACTGGAACCTAATTTTAAAGTTCCTAGTTCCAAATATTTAAAGAAAATGACTACGGAAAAGTACGAAGCTTGTGTTGCTATTTGTAAGTCTAGATTATCCAAAGTCGATAATTTTTGCCTAACGCTAGACATATGGACAGAGACAATGAATGAAGTGGGCTTCATGGGCGTCACAGTACATTTTGTTGAAAATGGTGAAATGTGTATGTATTATCTTGCAACACGTGCATTAAATGAACGACATACAGCTGAATACATATCTGAAAACCTTCTTGATGTTCTCGAGAAATGGGATATTCCGCTTTCTAAAATTTGTGTAGCTGTAACAGATAATGCCAGTTCAATGTTTGCTGCCATAAGAATGTCTTTAGGTGAAAAAAAACATTTGCCATGTTTTGCGCATACTATAAATCTCGTGGTTGAAGAGGCACTAAAGTTGCAAAGTGTTAAATCAGCTGTTATAAAAGTACGAGAAATTGTTCATTGGATAAAAAACAGTGTCGTGCAGTCGGATAAACTACGAAAAATTCAAATGCGCAATAATGTTTCAGAGGAATCAGTTTTAAAACTGATCGCAGATGTAAGAACTAGATGGAACTCTACATTCTTTATGTTAGAGCGATTCCTAAAGTTGCGAAAAATAATTTCAGAAATTGTAATCGATAGTATAGTAGCTCCAGATTTTCCAAGTGCTCTGGAAATAGAAACGCTAAATGAGCTTACAGCTGTACTAAAACCTTTTGAATACGTAACAAGGGAAGCATCTGGCCAAAAATATATAACAATTTCTAAAGTTATACCAATGCTTAATTGCTTAACTACGGAACTGAATAATATTACTCCTAACTCCACAATTGTTAAAGAATGTAAGGATGTCTTATTGAGAGAGCTAAAAAGGAGGTACGGCATGATAGAACTAAATGACCATGCAGCTATTGCTACGCTTTTAGACCCTAGATTTAAGAATCTGCATTTTCAAGGTCCAGCAGCATGCGGAAGAGCTATCCATAAACTTAGATCTATGGTGGTCGGGCAGCAAAGCAGCCCCAGTGAGTCAGAAGATGATGCCTCATCAACTGCACCACCTGAATACGACTTCTGGAAACATCACAAAGAGTTAGCACATGGACATAAAAAGAAAAAAAAATCGCATCAGGGCGATGAAGTCTCCCTTTATCTATCAAATCCAGTCGTTTCCCTAAAAAGCAACCCCTTTGCAGAATGGGATGATATGAAATTTGTATTTCCTTGTTTGTACAAGTACGCACAACAATATTTAATAGTAGTTGCAACATCCGTTCCTAGTGAGTGCCTATTTTCCAAAGCCGGTGCAACGATGTCCCACACAAGGAACAGATTGTCTCCTAAATATTTAGAGCAATTATTGTTTTTGGGTAATCTGGACGCCAAAGAATTTTTTGTTTAAAACGTAATGTTAATAAAAGGAAAAACATAATAAATAACCGTTAATAACTTTTATAAATTGCTTTTTTATTTTCTACGCCTTTCACATTTGAGACATGATTTTAAAAAATCTAAAAGTATCGATATAAGTAAGTATCGATACTTTTGGAGTATTCATTTAAGTAGAATCGGAAAATGAATTGAGTACTATTTATATGAGTAGGTATCGATACTTTGATGGTATCGGAACATCCCTATTCGCATTTAGCAATAGCATCAAGTTCAATCTTAAGTTTGAATTCCTTAATGCAAAATGCTACTCGTATATTTGGCCTTTACGGCCGTTCAAAAATTGCCATAGCGGACGGTATTTCACGTCCACAAGGCGGGGTATTGGTAAAGTTTTCAACTAGCAATAATCGCACCTCGGATAAACCTCATTGGTTACGATATTGCCTCTGCGCAAAGTTATCTAAGACCGCTTTGATGAGCTGTACTCATGATTCACTGTCGGACAAGTGCTAGCGCGATGTAGCACTCTGAGAGCGACATCTAGCGGGCGTAGTAGGAAATAAATCTCGTAGTTCATATGATTTCAAATTTCATATTACGCGTCGGCGAAAGCGTTATTCGAATCCAATATCCCGTAGGCTAGTTGTGAAACGATTTCTACACTGGAGGAGCGTGGCGAATCTCCGAAATAGACACCAGCACGGTAATGACGTAACTCAACAAGTGTACTAAACGAACCGTAACAGAATGGTGGCGATTCGATCATGGCGTCCTTATAGCAATCAAAATATTACGAATATTATAAATATTACAATCGAACATATTATTACGAATCGTAAATGCCAATACAAATTATTATCAACTTTGTACGAATGCAATACGCGATACGCTGTAGGTCAAAGCCAGCTAACAAAAATCATAAAGTTACAACAGATAAATGTATTGCCAAATAGGTGAGCTAACATAAAATTGATAACGAAAGTTATATAGTTTAAATTTAAGAAAAAATAATAAATAAATTATAAAAAAATATATATAACGATTAAGTAAAATTAAAATTAGATCAAGTAATAAAAATGACAACAAAATAGAATTACCTATGTAAAGTGCTATATCATGATATGCATGTTTATGTAGATGATTACTCTAGTATGCAGTTGTATCAAATTGAGGATATAGCAGTCATAGTATCGTATTGCACATGTATTTCATATAACTGCCTCTGACTCAACATATGGCATGACTGTATAGAAATATGGTACAGATTCTATTGGAACTTGACCTGTTACACTTGACTTTGGAAGAGCTTGTGGTAATAGTCAACTTTAGGTATAGGAAAGGTAAAGTAAATAATCTTAAAGAAAAAAATACCTTTGCATCCATAAATGATGGGACACGATTTAAAATTAATAAGATCTTTGGTAATTAAATATTATTAAAGACTTGTGTTGCCAGTATTTCAAAGCGTGAAATTAATTAACCGCTCATAAATTGCATGAACACTTTTTGAGTAAAGCAAAAAATTATGAAAACAATAACGCAATTCCTCATTTCAAAAATACTCACTCACTCGGCACTATACCACTCCAGCTATTAAAATACGTCAATACCTGAAACAAAACAAGCACTTATGTTTAATTATTCTTAGCATGGAAAAGTTAATTTTATGTGTAGGGGAATTAAAACTAGAAAGTCCTGCAAAAACATTAATAATTGCACAAAGTTCAAGCACCTTCACCCTTTCAAATTCCATGGTTAATTTAGTTTTGTATGCTCAATTCCACACATCATAAAGGTCTACTTGACTAAAGTTTTGTCCAGTAATTTACCTCTACAGGGACTTTTATGCAGTGGTATTAAGGTTCATTTTCTTTGAAACACTGACAATGAATTCCGAACGGATCGTAACCAGGTGCATCGGAATTCACTGCCCAAACAAACTCGTATAATACTGGCAGCTTTGTGAGAGAATAATGTAACTTTTAAATTGAAAGCAAATAGAGAGTTCTACTGTTGGGAAAGGTCATTGTTTTAGACTTTTGTAGGTTCAAAGACTTCAGATAAAGGATATATCAAATAGTGGACAGAAAAATATTTATAGAAGAAAAAGGTGCAGATTTCATCCCAATCAATATTAGACGTCGTTATGGTCAAGGTTTCAGCATCAACAAGCTATGTCTAATTTAACGAGTAAGTTTTTGATGCTAGCAAAAAGTTAATTTGCATACATTTGTTTCTACAAGTAGGCATTAGTCAGCGAGTTATTTGATGATTTTCCATGTCCAGTAAGTGTACTTGTGTCATAAGTGTCATTAACTGAAGCTACAACAACATACGGAACAGATGTTGGTTTAATTGAGGGAACAAAGCTTCCTAACACAATATGTAGTCCTAGGATTACAGACGGCGGCGATATAACATTATTTGAAGATATTAATGCTGCGTCTTTTCATAAATATTTATCCAGTAACTTTCCTTTCAGTAAGTATTAAAATATTAATAAAACAATTGACATACAATTATACATTTAAAAATTGACAAAGTATTTAATACTTTGATGAAATTTTAAAATAACATCAAGCATTCTGATTCCCTCTCGACTCAGTCGTTTTATATTACTACGGTGTTTGATTGGGAACGGACTGAAATTAAAAATTAACTGAAATAATCAGAGGTAGATTCCAACTTGAAATAAACAAATACAAAAAGCACGTAACGAAGATACATTAATTGGCTCATAATAGGAGAATTATAGTACAGATAATTCTAAAAGACGTATGATTCGAAAGATCTTCTTTAGAAATCTAGCACCAGCTTTATGTTTGCTGTTGCCACTCTCAGGGAAACAAGCATTATTTATGAAGACACTTATGTTCATACTAAGTGGAAAATGAGAGATCAGAGCCAATAAAAAACAAATTGCTTCGCAAAAAACGACAAAACAAATGAGCACGTGTCATGATCACCTCATGATGAATGATGGACAAGATGACAGGTAAAATGAAGTAATCATGTTGAAAGAAATGCAAAAACCGCCTTGTTATATAACATACAATTACATATAATATGTTCAGCTCAAATTTACATTAAATCTAGACTACCCTTAAGCTAACGCCACAAGGATCACTTTAGGAAACTCCGAGGTGAAAACGCTAAGGCCACTGTGATAACTGCGGTTAGAAATAACAGTAGAGCCGATTTTGTCTATCCCGATGAAGAAGATGGTTTATTTAGGTTTTTTTAGAAGATATTCCAAGCAAAAAATATATTGCGGAAACATAAGAAATTGCAGCTGCATTCTTTCCGTTATTCTTGATCGCCCCTTAATTTTCATTTTACGAGTACATTCGTAAATCATAATAATATATCGTTATGTCTTAT
Organism: Cyclargus thomasi; assembly: GCA_026546445.1. Taxonomy (NCBI): domain Eukaryota; kingdom Metazoa; phylum Arthropoda; class Insecta; order Lepidoptera; family Lycaenidae; genus Cyclargus; species Cyclargus thomasi. The sequence goes on along the minus strand of JAOTAV010066895.1, from coordinate 8,101 downwards.
TGTGATATTACAGAAAAAATGGTTTTACAGAGGGGAAGATATTTTTCATATAGATTTAAATGTTAATTAAAAGCAACATCGCGAAAATCAGAAATTAGCCCTCAATTCTTTTTTATTATCTAAAGATTTCCGAAGAAAGAGAAAGTACTTGCAATTTTTTTATTTTTCTATATGTATGAAGCATATAGATATAAAAGTTTTTCAAAGTTTCTGCGTCGTGGATGTGTATTAAATGTATGTATCATATAATAAAAATCTTAGATTTGTGTATAGTATAAAAGTATTAAATATATTTCCGTTGTCTGGTACCCCCGTAACACAAGTCCTTCAGATACTTACGACGGAACCAGACTGACGTGGTGTAAAGCGTCCATAGATAAAAAAGAGTAAAGTTAACTACTTCCTAATATCCAAAAACGTTAATGTTACCTTAAATTGGTTCAGATTTGCAACGGGCTCTGCGAAATCGCATTACGGAGGTACACAATGCATTTCACAATCTCTATCACGATCATTAGCATTTAATTAGCCATTGGGTCGTTCACATCGGCTGACTAAATTGCGTCTAATCACACCCACATGCTACTCCAGTAGTAAACTATGTACTACATTACGTGAAATTATCTTAGACTTAAAAGCTAAGGTCCAATCTGCGTATTCAAGTTAAACTTCTTGTTTTTTTTTTAAATTTAAAATTGATTATCCTTAACATTAGATTATTTACAGGCAAGAATTTGTATTTTTTATCTGTAGCAGGGCAAAAGTTTCTTACACCATCTACTTAAAGAATCAGTTGTTAACTAGCCTAAATCATTAAGTTTTTCAACTCCTAGATCTTATTTATAAATACTCTCTATTTCCTTGGTTAACAAGCTCAGCTAGAATTCCATATAACAATTAACCATCTTAAATCTTTCTGTTTTTGGTCCTAGCAAGCTTTCATATCATGAACATAATAGAACTACAAATTCTAATTACTGTAGCGTCCCACGTCTAGTTGAATAGGAGAACACGGTTGAAACGGAAGTGACTTTAATTTCATTATGACATTTTGGTAACTCTACTTTCATTCTTCTACTTATATTAAGCTTGATTGTGAATTATGTGAACAGAGGAAGTGAACACAAAGAGACATGTTATAGTTTAGAAATAAAAGTCTCTTTCAAATAAAATAAATAATTTTATAAAAGTAAACGAATGAATATACAATAAAAGTGCTCGGTAAAATTACATTCCAGCGAAGGTAGATCATGTATGGGTTTTGCCATCAAACAATTTATAGTAAAATTTGATAAACATTGAATGAAGAACATCTTCCTTAACTTGTAGATGCTAAAAATGTTAAAATTTTAACAGAGATTTGCGATTATCTTTCCTTATTTACCAGAGGCACTTCTTGAGCACTTAATATTATACTCATATTCGTTAATATTGCATGGTATTAGCAACGTTAAGTTTACGTAACCTCGAGACATGACTGACAGAACATGCCTGAGGTTTCCTTGATATTAAATACGTTTAACGAATGCTAACATTATTCGCAAATCTAGCATCTGATTTTCCTAATGTTGTATAATGCGCCTCTATTAAAATAATTACTACGTGTAATGTGTATTGAACTTTCTGATTTTCGATGGAAATCCAAAAATAGTATTTTATTGATAATTTTATATTAATAAAACTTTGGTAGATTGTTTGAAGTGTTTCTGTCTTTTGATTGTGTGTCTAGAGTTTAGAGCCACAAAGGTTTTGTTTGTTATTTGGCTACTCTTTCGTTTTTTTTTTGTAAATTCTGGTTATTTTTATCCATGTTCATTATCTTTTCTTTTGTAACATTAATATGCCACTTTAACGACAAACCGCAGCCCAACCACGAGATCCACTTTGTACATAATTTGTCACCACAACCGTTATGGTTTATGCTTTATATGGTAATCTATTTCAACGATTTGCACTTACATGTAAAATGTAAATGTATTTATACCACAAAATAAATTATAGTAATATAAAAGTACTATCGAAAGAATAATATCGTAAAAACGAGATAAGAACTCGTAATTAAGTTCTTTGAGAGATTCGTTTATTGCGCAGATATTGTGAATTTTGTTATGATAAAAACAATAGGCGTTTAAGAATATCATAATTAAGCAGGCAAAAGTAAAGTGATGAAAAATTAAAAAATACGTATTTCTACTACTACGGTACTGGAACAAAAAATGTAATGAAAAACAAAACGTTTGATTCCAAACACATCATCAATACAAACAGTAAATTTATTAAATGTTGCCATATTAATTGAAGGCATACAGCAAAAAACGAAAACAATTGACCTTTAAAAAAGGGACATTTTTAGTAACACCTTAGCATTTTATGAGCTCATCTATGAGTCACTTTTCTATCAGTTCAGCATGAAGACTTGATTTTCTTGTTATGTGCAAATGCTATTGACCTAGATAGGCTCCGAGTAAACGTAGTCTTTGTGATCGAATCGCTACCTATTAGTCTTTTACGACCATTTCATGATTCAAAGGAAGCCATTAATCTAAGATGACCTTGTCTTTTCAAGTTAAAATAACTGGCCGTAATAATGACTTATTATAATAAATATAAAACGAAATTGGCGTAAGAGTTTAAGAATAATATAACAAAATATTAACAGTGCCGACCACAGAAGAAACGACACAACATAATCTCAGACCGTTTAGAATGTAAAACATACAAGTGTCAGAAACCAAACAACCAATCTAGCACCAGTTGAGACTAACAAGAGAAATTGTCATGAAAATAACGGACAGTATACTTACCACCTTGAAGCTGTAAGAGTTATGTATCCGTTAAAAGCTATTTCATCGTTAGTACTTTGAGCTTTATGCCGTTAGCATAGTTCTTTATGGGTAAAATAGTGTGACACGAAGAATAATATATCCGCTATTTGTTAAAGCATTAACATACGCCTTTACAATTCATACATCTATTAAGTTATCAGTTGATAAACGCCATTTTGGATAGATTGTGTGGAAATCGAAATTGTTGTTTTATGGAAATAAACACTTTACTGGTGGATTTTGTACGGAATGCAGGCCTAATCGTGAAAAGTATGCCGTGTTCCAGTGGTGTTCTTTCTACATTTCATTTACTTTTTATTCTCTCTCGTGTCTTTCCCTAGCCTAGGATCTCTTTTATTGTCTGTCATTTCTTATCTTTTTTTATTTATTTTTATTTATTTATTTTTATTTTCATTTTCAATCAAATTTATGCTTGTATTGAAATAAAATAAAATTTAAAATTTATACGTGACTACTGACTATACCATGGGATGACATTTAACTACGTGGCAAAGTAAAAATCATCACATAATTAAATAAAATTACTAATTGGTGCGATGTAAAAAAACATTTTTTGTGTCCTCTTGGGTTGGGGCTCTGTCTATTGTTGCGAATTTTGGTAATTACACAATAGCCCAATCTACTCCTACTAGAAGTTACTAACTACTGCCTTTACTTCTGCCTTTTATATATCAGCTTTTAACACTACCTGTAGGTCAGTGTCGTTCGGTAACTCCAATATATCACCGTTAACCATAAACAGAATTGTGACCTCATAAATATTATATAATCTAGTTTAGTAATAGTATGGCCAGATTTGTAAAGTACTATTTTGTGTAAGAGTATGGACAGGGGGACAGTAGGAACTGGTATCTGTACAGATTCTGTTATCTATATATCAGTAATGTTTCAATATGACCCGAATCAAACAGCAAAATTATTTTCTCGTTTTTCTCTTGATGACCCGTTAAAATTTGTATTACTTTCCTTCTATTCCAGTTTACCGTATTTACTTGCAGTTTTTCCATATTTACCGTATCCGTTAATTCGGTTCGGAACTTTCACGAATATTTCAAGACTAAAATTGGCCAAAACGAGTTAGGCAAAACTTAAATAAAATCCTTTTCAAATACATTAAACAGTGTATTACTAAAAAGTTTTTATCAATCATAACCCGTAAGACGAAGTCATATTATTGCTGACAGGTTAGTAAAATAGCAGATTCAAGGTGCTGGTACGAATTAGGGCCAAGTGCATCGGACTACTTGAGCAACAGTTGAGAAACTATTGTCAACTTACTTTAGAGAATAATGAGACTTCTGTTGCATTAAGATTATCACAAGTTGAATGCAACAGCTTTAAGATTGTTATGATTTTTAAATAGCATAAGAGCATTCAATAAATTACTATTAATAATGTATGAAAAAAGTGTAATAAACAAATTTTTAGAAAATTGATTCTAGAGATATTGGCACACTGTAATAAGAAATAACTTGGGAAATAAAAAAAAACAAATGAAAACTAAGAGAAATTAATACATCGAACCATATGAGTGGTTATTAATAGAACGTTTATAAATTACTTATAATGTTTTAATTTTAGGTTAAAAATTTAATAATAACAATTAAAAACGAAAGTTCCATCATTAACACCGGAACCAAACGCAAAACGGTCTTAATTTCACCCAAATGTGTGTCAATATTCAACGTTTGTGAAATGTGCACGTTATGTACCGTTATTTTAAATACTTAAGTTCATGATATTACAAAGCTTTGGCTAAACTGCTAGAAAATTAACACAATTTTGACAGATTTTTAAGAATGAAAAAGTAGGGTAGGAGCTATATTTTCTACTAGATGACCTTGTAAACTTTGTATCACGTCCCTCCCTTCCATTTCAAGATTAAATTAGCCTTTAGATAAAATTTGTTCCTGTTAAACATTTACACTAAATTTTAACATGAGAACCTTTTATGACTTTTGTAGCAATAACTTTATTGCAGAGCACAACCAAAAAAGCTAATATCACAATTTTGTTAAAAAAAACACAAATGAATCCATCTGAAGGAACATTATGTGTGACCTATATGAACCATGAACCGCCTCAGTTAACCACAAATCATTAGAATGATTTGAAATGAGATCTCTTATTAGATTTAATCAGTTGGCTATGTTTAATTAATCATTAACTTTATCACCGGTAGCTTATTTTATGTCCACAGATTACATAGCTATTAACGAATCAATTAATTAACAGCACAGATATTAAATGTCCAAGCTAAAAATTGTGATAGTGCTTTAGATTAGTTTAAAGCTTTTAACACAACAATAAATAAAAAAAAAACTAAAAACCCGACTGCTAAAAACAAGAGTAGTTATTATTTCATTACTTTTACAGATGTGACAGTGATTATACTCGTATACCATCCTGGAATCCCTGTGTCAAGCTCTAAGATAAACCTCCTTAGCATTCGGAAACAATTTAATACATAACAGTGATTAAATGGTCTTCATTTGACGCAATTCCTATAATTATGTCTGTCAAACTTTATAATTAATTGCATTTTAATCTACATTAAATGTCTCTCAGTGAGGCTGTTAAAATGTTTTCGTTACAACTATTACACAATAATCTTAACAAATGAAACGTGTAAAAAATTGAGTATAAATTAAATGGATCATAATAATTACCGAACCGATTGCGGACTTCGCTTGACAAAATTTCAGCCGCGGGCGCAAATCTCTTAGAGAAAGTGTCGAATTATGAGTGAAACAAAATGCAGTGGCGGATTTAGGTTTTGGGTTAATCACTTCAAATTGGTCGATCCGTAAAGTGTGCATTGAGCATTTAGAATACGCCATAACGACGTATTGTATTGTAATGTGCCGCTTAGCAACATTGTCACAACTTTCTAAATGTCCTGTTTTACATTTATATGGTATTTCAGGTGACTGAAATGTAATATCAAATGTCGAATGGTTTTATGCAAAACAGTCATTTATTATTGTAGAATTTGTGCTTTAAGGGTCCATATTTCTGGTTTAAAATTGCAGTAGATAAATGTGACATCTAATTTCGTCACCATCACGTATTTCAGACGTCAAGAGTAACTCTACATTAAGAATGATTTAGTATTTACAGTTAAAAAATGAAATGTATTATTTAAAATGAATAAAACTCGCCTATTTCTATTTTTTTTTTTCGAAGCCTAACCATTCTTGAGGCCTACTTTTAACTATGTAGTATTTTTGAGTCAAGACATATTAAATTAAAGATTATTTCCATTCATTACCACTAACTTCAGTGACTGATTCATCGTGCTGACTAAAACCGATGACTATTATTTATGTAAGTCTTCCTAGAACGTTTAATATTTCAGCGTTTCCCGGTACCCTCACGACTCGCGGTGATTGGTTAATAATTCTCCAAAGCTCGCGCTCATTGGTCGATACCATTGTATGTTAAAATTTTAATAAGCTATGCAACGAAACCGTTAGATAATACCGAGGAAATCAAATAACTAACATCGTTGATACAACCTGCATATTTTCGATTGTTGGATAATTCCTCTTGTGCAACAATAAACATTATTGCCTATGTCCAGTTACGTGTGCAACGGCACGACATCGAATATAATTATAAGATGAAATAGGGTGTGGATGTGTTGTGAAACATAGGGTGTGAAATGTAAATATGTCCCTTATATAAAATTTACAGTAAAAGTAGCAGCGCTAAAAGTGATTTTTATTATTATTTTTGTATGGTCTTGTCGGTGGGGCATTTATATCCTAAAGTATTATCACTTACTTTAGTTACAATATTTGTTAGACAATATTTTAGGATTTGAATGCATAGAGTTAACAGTGAAAGTCGAAATAGCCGATATACACACCCTAATGTATAATTTTGTATTGTTTCATCTTCTATAGACCTCTGTAGGAAGCCACCCACTCTTTCAAATTATGCTTCTCGTAAGCGATTGCACCGAAGACAGATTCCAACATCCGCCCCTATGATAGTATCTTGTAACAAAGTAAATAAAAACCCGATGATACATTTACAATGGGATGCAGGGCCGGATTTAGCTCTTCAGCGCCCCCTTATATCAATTCAAATACAATGAGCTTTATTGCATGAGGCCTTTCATTCGGCGCCCTGGACGGTCGCCCAACTTCTTTCCGTCTAACGCCGCCACTGACTGGATATAATCAAAACAAGGTACCCTTATTTTAAATAGTTTTTTTTACTGGCAACCCCGCGTAATCGATAACTTTGATCAGGTTGTTTTTTTAACTGGTTATTGGGTGTAATTTTATCTTAGAGCATGTAAGTTACTCAAATATTTTATTCCTTCGGTGTTCTTTTACATTGACTTCGTGGAGCATTCGACTGTTAAAATCATTTGGTAGTATCTCCTATATTATATCTTTTCCCTAGCCTTTTGTAATAATTGGACGATGTAAGCGATAAAAGTACTCCTAACACGCATTATTTAATTTGGTATCCGCTTTGATAGAGTATCCTAAGAAAAAATATATATACAATTCTCTATTGTATATGCGGCCAATTTTAAAAATTTCCAAATTTTCTTATGCACTATTTTCTGAAAAAGTATTAGAAGTGGACCTGAAACTGATGAAGTTTAGATATTAAAAACTAATGTATGCTTCTTATTAAGCGCATCGAATGCTCTTAGAAACTCCTTTTAAAAACAAGCTAAGTGTCCAAAAACAAAAATCTAACTGCAGGAACCGTTGCAATTTAAACAATGCAATATTCGAATTTGGCGCTAAAAATCCGCCGTTTGCAGAGCGTGCCAAACAATACATACATACATACATACATACATACATACATACATACATATACATACATACTCTAGAAAAACATAACCTACCTAGAGCAGTCTGGTAAAAAGACCTGTCGACTGTCAAACGATTCGCAATTGTACCTGGGAGCTCACAAGAAAGCTTTATGCAATGAATAATTTCACAATTACCACTTAGTTAATAACGATATTGACACTGATAGTGAGATGTTATCTGTGCGAAGACGCCGCTATCTTAAAAGCATCACAGTTCAGAGTGTATTGTAGTGACATAATAGAGAAATCGTGAACTACTGGATATTATACAATAGCTTTTGTTGTCTTTTTTATTTAAAGATGGAACGCTTCTGTCTTGTTAATTTTTGTTCATTTCTTTATTTAAAGTCATTTTTAATATCATATGTCATTGGTGACTTAGTGATAATATTATTAAACATTTTGTTTTCAG
>JAOTAV010066884.1:0-14022 GCA_026546445.1 Cyclargus thomasi | reverse complement strand
GAAGTATGAATTTGTTGTCGACACTGATGATATACTCGTAGGTCTCTTCTACAAAAATATGGGAAGTATGAATTTGTTGTCGACACTGATGATATACTCGTAGGTCTCTTCTACAAAAATATGGGAAGTATGAATTTGTACTAGCTTGAAAAATCTCGCAGAAACTTTATAAAAAATTATTTTTACAAGTGCAATAATTAACTAAAAAAACTTTAATGAATTATGAAACAAACTTTTTCATGCACTATTTCTAGTATATTCACTTCGATTTTACAAATTTATGACAAATACACGACCGGTTTCGACAAAGTCATCATCAGCCCCCTAGTCAAGTGGCAAGCGATTAACGTTCACGATAATCGCTTCGCTTGTTTTGAATGGGATTGACATATACGAACTTGACTAGGTCACGTGACTTTTCGTTCGTCTATGTCAATCCCGAACAAAAACACGCCAAGCGATTGTCGTAAACGATACTCGCTTGACACTTGTCTAGGGGGGCTGGTGTTCGTCAAAACCGGTTTCGTATTTGTTATTAATTTGAAGTGAATATAGTGGAAATGTTGCATGAAAAGTGCGTTTCATTAAGGTTGAACATGAATTTCCACCATGAACCAACTGTAAAATTAATTGCATTCAACCAAAAAAAAGTTTAGTTTCAAACGGTACAACATTCGATAATCTTTTCCATGAACTCGTTGTAATATGTACCGACCTTTATCTATAGCTAAAACAGTTAACCGCGGACAGGTGACAGTTACGGCTGTCAAGTTTGATATGTTCCAATCTGATTGTTTTATTGTCCACGTCGAACTCGGAATGTTGAGATAAGAGACGAAATTCTAACTAGGCGATTGAGTTAGAATGAATTGTTTACATTGGGAGTGTTGGATAGATTTCGTCGAAGAAGAGTCGTTTGGGGAACGATATTGAAAGTAGACTTTTATAGCGAATGAGTTGTTCCAATTATAGTTATTTGACGACCTCTGTGGCTCAGTTGGTAAGCGCGTTGGTCGCTTAAGCCGGGGGTCGCGGGTTCGAATCCCGCCGACGGAGCAAGTTTTTCAATGTTTCTGGTGTATTAAATACGTGTATCATATTATAAAATCGTAAATATGTGTGTTGTTTAAGTCTGGTACCTGTGAAACAAGTCCCTCGGGTACTTAGCACGAGGCCAGACTAACATGGTGTAAAGCGTCCATAGATATTATTATTATTTTTCATTTGATCGTATTTAAAGGTGGAAGTCAGCACAAAATAAACCATTTTCGCTTAAAGTGCCCGTCTTTTGAAGTCATTCAGCATTTTATATGTTGCCATGGCATATATCTTTAAATTAGTACACGTAAACTACTTCGGAAACTCGGTCTAGTTTCAAATTAATCTAGGGTTCAAGTTAAAACCGTGCCCTAAAACCTAGATGGCCTTTTAAGCCTTTATAGCCTTTTCTGTGAGGCAGTGGTACCACTCCGGTCGAGCCGGATCATTCGTGCCAAAGATGGCTCTCCCACGGCAAAAATTTCTCTCCCAGTAGGGCCTCAGTATCTCTAAAACAATGTCTCATTACTATTACAATTGATAACTTAATAGTACTATCATACTCATCATATTTGGTAAGATGACAAATTTATAGAAGTCGTTTGTCATACAAATAGACCTTGACTTCGTAACTAACTAAATATGACACAGTAAAGATAGGCACACAGCTACTGGTTAGTTGTAGCCATTTTGCAAATTTTGGGGCCACTGTGCACCTTTAGTGATGAAAGTTTTATTATGATGTACTATGAATCGCAATATGATATTTTTTTATATATTTAATATTTTGGGACAAGCGAGCAGACGGGCTACCTGATGGTAAGCAACTGCCGTGGACGATTAGGACATCAGTCGCAAGTGCGTTGTTGGCCTTTATGAGGGAATAGGGAATATTAATAGGGATAAGGGATAACGGAAGCTGGGTCACCGGTAAACTCACTCAACGGACGAAACACAACTAAAAGGTTATGGTATCACTACGGTCGAGCCGGCCCATTCGCGCCGAAGCATGCACCCTCAACAAACTTAAAGAAGACTTAATTTCACGACTAAAACATAACATACCAACAGACGATTCAAAGACCGGCACCCTGAGGTAGGTTGTCTTTGAATTGTTCTGATGTTGTGAGTGTACGTGGACTACAGTATTTACTTTCAATCAAGTAGCTCGTTTACCACCATATTAAAAAAAACCTTCGATGTAGGAGCTTATCCTTAATTTGAAATCTAGTATAACTTAGCGTAACTCAAGGCTAGCACGTATAGCAAACATTCTGCTTACTCAATATAGGATTAATGTTAGTAATGTTTGGTTAACGCCTTCGTATATTCGACTTTAAGATGTTGATTAAAGTGGTACTATGTACCTCTGTGGCTCAGTTGCTAAGCGCGTTGGTAGCTTAAGACGGGGTTCGCGGGCTCGAATCCCGCCGACGGAGCAAAAAGTTTTTTAATGTTCCCGGGTCGTGGATGTGTATTTAATATGTGTATAGTATAAAAGTATTAAATATATTTCCGTTGTCTGGTACCTGTCACATAAGTCCTTCGGGTACTTAGCACGGGGCCAGACTAACGTGGTGTGAAGCGTCCATGGATATTATTATTATTATTCATTTGATCATATTTAAAGGTAGGAGTCAGCACAAAATAAACCATTTTCGCTTAAAGTGCCCATCTTTTGAAGTCATTCAGCATTTTAATAAGTTGCCGTGGCATATATCTTTAAATTAGTACACGTAAACTACTTCGGAAACTCGGTCTAGTTTCAGATTAATCTAGGGTTCAAGTTAAAACCCTGCCCTAAAACCTAGATAGCCTTTTAAGACTACAATAATCCATACATAGGAATGCTACATTAAATCCTTTCTTGGCATTACTGAATATGTATGTATGTGTTTCCTTCGATACGTTCTAAATTTAAACTTGACAGATTTATCTTTGACAGATCAAGAGGTCAGGATCGTTTGCCATAAAACCGCAATACATTTATGAAAATAAATAGGTCTAGCTGGTTGTATTTTTCATGGAAAATAAAAATATACGCTCTATAATGTGTCAAAGCAGGACTGTGTGTGTGACTACCTACCACAAAATGGGGCAATTGGGGTGAAGACATATTTTGGTTTGAAGTGCCTTATCTTTATTTTCTACAATATATAGCAATTTTGAATATTCGGAACCAAAAAAAATGATAATTTCTTAAAAATACAACATAAATAACATATTCATTTATTTAATCAGACGTCCTGACTTAAAATCACCAATGAAGCAATAAAACAGTTAAGAATGACTAAAACTCTAATCTAATAAAATAAATTGTCGCCTCACGCCTTCCATAGACAATTAACATAAAGGTGAATGACCCTTAAAAACAATATGGCGGAAAGACTTGTGTGGCGTTAAACATGTCCTTGGTAAGAATGAATGAAATGTATCTTTACATGTGGGCCGAATTACACCATTCATAGTTATTGTACCGAATATTCTCTATATGAATGCTCCTTATAACGTCGGAGAAAAGTTCCTGAACCTTTAAACGATATGCGTAGTTAAATCCATTGTAGTAAATCTATAAACTAAAAAATAAAACGTTCCATTTTCGAATCGCTGTCACATTGAAAAATCGTTCCGTTTTTAAAATTGTTGTCACAGACTTTCTAATATTATACGATTTATGGCATCTCAAGTTCTAGATTTTGAATACAATAGGACTTATTTGATAAGGATTTTAATGTTTGTTGTGACCTAAATATACTATTACGTTTTTACAGTTAGGCGTAGGATGCCTAATAGCCGAAATCTAAGCAAAAAGTGGACAGATAATTCTAAGAACACTTTCACAGATTATAAAATTCTAGATTTGGCGCGCATCCACAAGGTGCACAACAGTTTTGTTTGACTTCCTATTTTTTACAGTTAATGACACACTCACTTAAAAAATATTCCTATTTGTTTTTTTAAGAAAATTCAGCGGCTTAAACGTCAGATACTTTAGTCATTTTATATAGTTGTAGGTATATTGACTTAGTAACTATCTCATCACGCTTTCCTAGCCTTAAAAAGCGATAAAAAAGAACGCCTCTATTACCAAACCCTTTCAACTCGCCGAAGTCAAGTAATTGGAGTATGACAAAAGAATCTATTAACCTATTTTTAACACTTTGTATTAGTCATCGATGAACTTATGTTAGATTCAGCAACTTTTTTATTTTTGGCGAAAATGCGGAGATTAGAAAAGTAAAAAAGACAGCTTGTTGTATATTTTGAAGTAATTTTTCAATCATTTATTTCTAGCTATTGGCCGCGACTATGTCCGCCTGAAACTTTATAAATTATCAAGTTTTACGATATTTTTTGAATACTATACTCCTATTGGTCGTAGCGTGATGTTATATAGCCTTCGTCGATAAATAGACTAAACAACATAAAATGAATTTTTAAATCCCAGCTGGAAGTAGTTTCTGAGATTAGCGCGTTCAAGCGAATAAACTCTTTAGCTTTATATTATTAGTACAGATGTAAATTCTGCAATTAATTAATAATATATAATGTATCAGCATTAAAAATTTTTTTCTTAGCTAAGATTCCATTGAAAATATAATTCACTTATTGAAATATCAACACAAACCCAATTTCAAGATATCCAATCTTGTTTGGAAACTTATCTGTATCAAGAAAGTTTTCGAATTTCAAAAAGCATTTGGATTACTTTGACATAGAGATAGCCTTTAACTACGTGATTTATACAGTTTACCTTTCATACAGTTTTGGCAGCAAGCCATTTTAGTTTTTACATATTTAGACTTTCAAAAAGATTTAAACACCAGATTTCTTTTGTAAAACGATTTTAACAATTTGACAATTTATACATAACTTGTTTAACAATATTAACATAATGAATGATATTAGTAGCATATGATTTATCTATTTATAATACAGCGATGGCGCTATAAAAGAGTTCCAAACTCAAATTAGTGTACCTTTGACAGTCATTTCAAGATGGACGCCTTTATTGTCTATGGTTCGTAAATTTAAGGGCGAGACTTCACGAGTTGTTAATTATGTTATCTGCTGTAGTTTAGGTATTACAACTAAACATACTTATTTAGAAACCGCTTGTGCAATTCGAAATTATCATCAATAATAATAATCTTTGCAAAAATATTAATCATAATATATATCAAATGAGTGGGATCCCATATATTTTAAAGCAATTTTGAGCAGACATTAACGAGTGTACAAGATGGACGTAGTTATGTTTAAAAAACTAAAAAAATATTTATTACCAGCTCTTACCCGTGGCTTTCCCTGTGCTGAATAATATGATTATTCATAAATTATTAATCCCATGGGAGCGTTTAATGGGAATAAAAAGTCTTAAGTAAATCTAAGTCAGTCATGTCGAATTCAATAACATACATTTGTGATAATAGGATTTATTAAAACATGTTATTTAATTGAACGAGCAAAGCGAGCCCTCTATATCGTAAAGTGTACCATAAACATAACATAAACATCAATATGTAGATGTGTTTAAAAATAAAATAGCAACAATAATTCAGATAATAATAAAAAAAGTATTGTACTACTGTCGCCATCTATCAAAAACAAAATCATTTATTTCGGACATAGACAAAACTCTGGAAAATTCTATATCACAGTTCAAAAGTCTCGCGAGCTCTTATGAAGCCGCCGTTTATAGCTTGTAAGCATCATTTAAATTTAAGAGTCTTCTAAACTGGAAGAGGTTTAATATTCTGTTGTATCTCTTCTTTGAATATTTAAAATGTGAAGTGCAGCGGACCAACCTGTTCTGTGGTTACTCACTGTCAAGGGTAATAAAAGTTTTTTCCAAGGATCTGGGCATCATAAAGATGGAGGTTGTTTTTCATCTTTTCGTCCTCCAAAACCACAGTTTCCGCCGTCATTTGTACGTTATAACGCATTTAACAACTTTCAGAAAAGGAGGCTATACTTTTTACTTATATAATAATAATAAAACAATTATTCAAAAATTTTTTGGGCCTTTATACTTAACACAAGGAAAAGTAAAAAAGTAAATGCAGTAATTCTTAATTCTTATGATTGACGATACATTACACCTAACAATTAAACTTAAAGATAACAAATAACTAAAAACAGACTTACACGACATACGATATAAATTATAAAAGAAAACCAATATAATCGAGTTATAACAATAATTATCACAGGGAGGAAGGCAGTGCAATTAATCAAAAATCAAATCTGAATCAGAAATAATCTTTTTGCCGTGGGTGAGCCATGCTACAGCAAGAAGGGGACGGTGCTACAGGAGAAATACCACGGCCTCACGGAAAACCGTCGTTTCGTTAATTGAGTGAGTTCATGGAGGGCAAACTCCAACTTCAATTCGAAGGCCCGCAACTCGTCTAATGTTGCGAGTGTCTGTTTTAATAGATAACGATAGTAGACTTATAGCAGATTACAAGTTTGCCTCTTTGCCTTCTAATTAAAAAAAAGGTGATGATGTAAAATATATGATATAAAACCCATTCAAAAGAAATGTGCAACGCCGCTAAAGAAGTTTTCACTTGATAAAATGGGGTTCCAAAATCAAATGCATCCATTCCCAGTCTGTTAGTCACTTCTCACTCCCCATTGACACTGCACAAACTACTTGATATGACATAGTCACTTTTTATTCACACAAATCGTAAGAGTTCATTTATTCCACATTAAAGCCCGTATGCTCTTAAATTCATCAATTGAAAGTTTTTTGACCTGCACCGTTTTAATCGGTTCAATCAAATAAAAATGATTTATCAAGCTGCACTATGTATTCGATATCAATGACAAAAAAAGTATAAACGTCAGATGCGGCGGGTCAAATTCCATAGACATTTATTTTTTGTTTTTTCTCGTGACACTTACGTTTGGAGTGCGTTCTAAAATATTTTTTTTAATGCGTATGTTTTGCTACTATGAAATATTGTGCAACAAATTATAGTAACATCGAAATTGTAAAAGTTCCGATTCATATTATTGCAGTAATCTTTCCCATGATGAGTTTAATTAACGTAATCAAAAAGATTATAAGCACTTAATGCTGTGTCCATCGAATCATTTAACCTCAGAAAGAGATGTCAATTTTGGAAATGGAATTTCGATTTCTTTTGCAATCATTTAAACAAGTAAAAAAGTAATATAGATTTAACAGTAAAACTTTTGAATTAAGAATAACTTATAATATTAATAGATTTCCAAGAACAGCAAAGAATTTTCACAACTAAATTCCTGGCATCTGAAGATAGTAAATAAAAAAGTAAACATCAGTTGTTTTGTAATTTCGAGGTTATATCTGTTGGCGGGAATTCTATTTCAACGCCATCTTGGGTCGTTGACCCGTTTGGCGCGCGTTTATAGAACGAGTTTGCATTTCACTATAAAATGTATAACATTATATTTGTACATAAATCCATACTTACTTCTTGGTATGAAGCATTACAAAGATATAAATGACCTAGTTATGTAGTCAGCGGGTGCTTTCTTTGTGGTTTAAAAAAAAAACAATCATAGAAATAGTAGTAGAGAAAAAGGAAAAATGTAAGAAAAATTAAAAATATATGACAATTTTTAATCTGTGTTTAATATGTTGTCTGTTCTATGCACGAGTCGAAATATAATTAGTTAAAACATCCGCGTCTCAAGGACGCGACTTACGGACGCGGGTGACAACCGGAATCTAGCATCTAGATAATTGTACAATCTGATAAGTTGAAAGAGATACAGATCGCGTATCTAAGTAATTCGGTCGCGTTATGTCAAACTCAGTTGACAGATCACGACTTGCAAGGAATTGACATATTCCGACCAAATGACGTAGGTCCGTCGACTCTCTTTCAATCACCCCCATGGTACATTAAAGTGTGCAAACTATAAGACGTTAGTCGCGGACGTAAGTCGCGAATGATGGTTTGTTTCACGTCATATTGGACATATGTTAGAATGGCCCCAGACAACTCCCAGTGGGGGCACTTTTTGCCGCGCTCGTCCTTAATGTTTGACATTAATGACGTCATTACGTCCGTAATGTCGTCATTAATGTCCAAATTTCATTACTTATTAAAATAATAATTTTAAACATACGTTATAACAGCTACCTGCCTATCGAACAGCACGATCTGTTCAGCAGTTTAGGTTGTGTTTTGCTATATATAATATTCAGTCAGCCACATTTGAATTACTTTTAAGTTACACACTGCCAAAATCATACCCCTTGGCCCTTCGTTGTCGAGTAAGAAATTACCGTGTGTCTAATCTAATTTTCTTACTACATTTTTATCAAAATAATGTTACCAAAACTTTGGTAGTATGGGGTTAAAGAAAAAAACGTAATAAAATCATTTATCACATGATAACAAAACAAGAAGTAACTTACAGCTTTATAAGTCTTCCGTCTCGCTCTGGAATGGGTAAAATTTAAGTTGGAAAGAGATGGAAGACTGTGTTCATTCACAGCACCGCATTCTATAGTGGTGTGCTTTTGTGTTGTTATCGATAAATTCTATCGATAAATTTTCATTTTTGCGACTTTTCATTTTGATATAATGTGTGTTACAAAAATATAAAGATTCTTTCATCGCGCGGGAATCGCCCATTATTCCGGGCTTAAAAATATTCTTTACCAGGGCTCAAAGTATCTCTTTATCAAAATTCCATAAAATTGGTTCGGCTGTTTAGACGTGAAGAGCAGAATGACATACACACTGATGATGATAATATTAGTGTTCGTGTAGTATAATTACATAAGTTACATTTATAACTTGAACACCAAAGAATGTGTTGTTTTATTAATAAAATGTAAGATATTTCCCACAATACCATTCACGTTAAGCGTAAAATTACTTATTTAATAATTCAACAGCTGTATTTATATCGTTGTTACAATAATATTTAATTGAATAGTCGGTTTCCGCAACTTCGTTGTACAAAACTTAGTAGGTCACGCGGGAACCGTGCATTTTCCCGGGTTAAAAAGCATCCTATATGTTGCCCGGACCTAATAGCTACGAAACAAAAAAAAATTTTCAAATCCGTCCAGTAGTTCCTGAGATTAGCGAGTTCACACAGACAAACAGACAACTTTTTTTTGTCGTTATGTCAAACATTTAAATTTAGACAAGTCATGACGTGTTAGCTGGTACCGACTTTAAAATAATAAAGATTGTGTACGGAAATAGGCTGATGCCTCAACGAATTCTGAAACAAGCACTATTAAAGAATACATTTTATTGAATACTTTTTAGTTTTTTTTGTATTTCCTTTGTTTTTCCTTTGGAAGTTGGTTTTAATTTTTTGCTAAAAAATAATATCGACATATTTCAATATCGACATATCCCCATCACTACACCACAACCGGTTTTCAGCTGAATTGGTGCAGTTTTTGCTCGGTCTAGACTCATTCAAGACCTAAAACGCTTAGTATTCTTTGTTTAAACCCTAGATTTTTACATTTGATTTATTTAAGACCTAACAATCTCTATAATCTTAAGTTTTTGTGCCAGGCCAAAATTCAGAACTAATTTAGCCATCTTTTGAATGACTGTCTGTAATATGTCCTTCCTGACCCTCTAGACGTGTGTTCACATCATATTTAATCGAAATCCGTTCAGCACTTTTACCGTCAAGTAACACACCGACAGACAGACATTGGAATGATAAATCATGTCTTCCTGATTCTTGTACGAATTTGGATCTTATTGCTATACGTATAAGGTTCAAAGCCAATATATACCAAGTCTATATAATATGTATGTATATAAAATCTGTCCGTCTGTCACGTACCAGATTACCGAGATAATATTACAGGCTCGACTTAACAACGCTACGATGTACGAGGACTAGATGCGCATTAAGGTTATTAACAAGATGACGCTTCTAACTCCGTTGCGCCAAGGTACGTTTTTCGCGCGGGAACCGTTCATTTTTCCGACATAAAAAGTATCCTTGAGAGCGTCCGTAGCCTAATGGGTAAGATCTTTGGCAAGCACTCGAGAGGGTGCAGGTTCAAATTCCGGTAGAGGCGTATACCAATTAGACAATTTCCGATCTCAAGTACATAATACGGATGCTCATTGCTGTGGAAGAGACATGCTTCGTCGTCACGAATGGGCCGGCTCGACCGGCGTGAAACGGCGTTGTGCTGGGTTTCGTTCAGTGACTGAATTTCCTGAGGTGGCCCAACCTCTCTAATCTACACATTGATTTTTTTGAGTTATTACTATTTACCTTTAAAAACTTCGATCCACCCACGCCAGCAGCAGCCCTACCAGCGCCCATTTCTTAGGCTTTCCTCTAACTAAGACACGTATTTATAGTCAGCGTTACTAAGAACACGATGAAAAAATTTTGAGATGCTGTTTTGAACATCATTTCAAAATTTATGATCACGGTCTTAAGTACAAAGCGCTTATAGGCCCTAAGGCGATGGTTAGTTCTTACTGAATAAAATATATTGAATTTCCGAGGATCACAGTCAGCGAAACCACCTACCAATCACGCGACAGGCGATAGTTGACTCGATAAAAAAAATAATAACAAAAACACCCCCAAATAAATCTTTAATCCCGTTTTTTTATATTTTGTTTTTAAATTATACATAAATTTTATGGTATAGTATTTCTCATTCAAAACCACACAGAACCCACCTATTTAAGCATATAAAAACTCACTATCTTTCAAATCATCCAAACTTAGGCTTAAGCTCTCAGGAAAAGTGCGCTGGAGATTTTATTTATTTATTTATTTATTTATAAACACACACATATCTCCTGTTACAGTATTTAAAACCAATACAGAAGATAGTTATCGACTATGGCCTACTAGGCCAGTGTCATCCAACCTTCCCCCTCTCCCCCCTGTATCCCTTCCCGTAGTCTCTTGAGATTCTAGTGTGTCTAGTATTTAACATCAACGCATTTAAGCTCGTGACGTCATATACAGAGTGGAGTCATATTGTAATATACAGGGTGGAGTTGAGGTGCGGTGCATGACGGGGTCCTTTTGTTAATTATGCACGCCGGCTTGAGATTTTGGGGTTCCGTAGGCAATTACTCGGGGTACCGTAAAAGGGGGTAACATTTTTGGAGTTGAGACGCAAAAGTAGCAGCGCTGAAAAAACAATTTTTTAAACAGATCTTTTACTAGATGCGTAAATATTATAATTATAATCTATTAAGTAAAAATAAGTCGGGTTTTCCATCCTGACGCTAAAACTCCAGAACGCGCGAACTGATTTCCACGGTTTTGCATTCGTTGCCAAGGTGTCGGGCTCTGTGAGGTTTGTAACAAAAACATTTCTAGAAAATTTAAAAAAAAAAAGAGAGAAAAGTTAACACTAGTCTAGTCACTACTAATAATATAAAGCTAAAGAGTATGTTCATTTGTTAGAACGCGCTAATCTCAGGAACTACCGGCCGGAATGGATAAAATATTTTTGTGTTGGTTAGCCCATTTGTATCCGAGGAAGGCTATAGGCTATATAACATCACGCTACGACCAATACGAACCGAGCAGTAATAAAAAAAATTGTAAAAACGAAATAGCTTACAAAGTTAACGAAATAACTTTAAAAGCGGACGTAGTCGCGGGTAAAAACTAGTGAATAATTCAGTAGTTGGGTAAATTTAAAAGGTTTTAAACTCATAAAATAATCTTTTGTTTCAGGTAATTTTAACATCCTAAGCTGGCAAGACGAGCGGAAGCGAGTTACCCGCTTACACTCTCTCGCTTCCCTCCTCCCTGCCCAACAGAGCTGAGTGTAAATACCCACTCAGCAGTCTGGTAAGGACTTGCCAGGATGGTAATTACCATCTCGCGTGGATAATCTGGTATTGTGATGACGCACGTCTGACTCAGTCAATTGGTGATGTTAACCGTGGTGTGGTGTTAGGGACAGGCGGAAGCGATTTCATATCCAAAGACGCAATAAAGAAATTCAATAAAAAAACGTTTGGTTCGAATTCGAGATTCCAAGATAAAATCTTTTTTATTTACGTTACCATAGCTTGAATTGGAGAAGCAAGATTTGTTTTAAATTAGAGGCTACACGAGCAGACGGTTCACCAGTGCTCTAATTCAAACTGGATAGCGACTACGTTTTTAGTACGGCATAATTTTAGAGCGTGTCCGTAGCCTAGTGGGTAAGACCTTTGGTTCGCACTCGAGATGACTCAAAGGTGCAGGTTCGAACCCCGGTGGAGGCGTGTACCAATGAGACATTTTCCGATCTGAAGTACGTAATCCGGATGTTCATTGCCGTGGGATAGCCATGCTTCAGCACGAATGGGCCGGCTTGACCGAAGTGATACCATGGCCTCGCAGAAAACTGGCGTGAAACGGCATTGTGGTGTGTTTCGTTCAGTAAGTGAGTTTACCGGTGGCCCAACTTTCTTAATCCTTCTATCCCTATTCCATCATAAATGTCGGCAACGCACTTGCGACTCTTCGGATGATACGAGTGTCTATGGGCGACGGCAGTTGCTTTCTATCAGGTAAACCATCTGCTCGCTTGCCCCCTAAATAGCATCGATAGTTTCAAGTTCCCGCTACCAGTCTATAACTTGTACACCACAAAATGTCGCGCTTAACACTTAAAGTCAAACGCTCGATAAAACTGCGAGACGCGAACTGATGAGCTGGTATCGTCTGTTGTAATGCTACTCTCGTGCACACTATGTAATCTATATGTGTATTATGTATATATATACGCGAGTGGAAAACTTCGTACCCCTTTTTACGAAAGACGCGTAGTCGTAAAAGCGTGAAATTTCTCCCAGTTGTAGTTGACATGGAGGAGGAGCGTGGAATACCAATATTTTTTTAAAGTGTTCATTAAACTTGTATATTTATAATAAATAAAACGCTACGCACACTACAACACGCACACTACAATATTTTGATATGACACGATAATTATACACGAAATACTCTTTAGTAAGTCTGTGATAGATTATATTTGCTTTCAATATTTATGGTTGAATTTCGACCACAGGGCGATCTTCAGTAAAACCGTGTACTATTTATGAGCATTAGGTGGCAAGTGAGCAAACGGGTCATCTGATGGGAAGTGACCGCTGCCAGCTGAGACACGTGTAACAGCCGAAGCGTTGCAAGTGCGTTGCCGGCCTTTGTGCTGAAGGAATTGGGAACGGGAATAGGGATAGATGAGAAGTTGGGCCTCCTAAACTCAACATAGCGCAACGCCATTTCACGCCAGTTTTCTGTCAGTCCGTGTATCTCTGCGGTGGAGCCGGTCCGTACCGAAGCATAGCTCTCCCACGGCTAAAATGTATACTAGCTGACAAATTTGCCAAATATTTTGCCAAACTCGGCAAACGACGGAGAGCCATGCTTTGGCACGAATGGGCCGGCTGGAGTAATACCACAGTCTCACAAAAAACTTCCCTAATCCACCTATTCCAATTCCCTCATGAAGGCCGGCGACGCACATGCGACTCTTCGGGTGTTACGAGTGTCCATGGGCGACGGCAGTTGCTTTCCATCAGGTAACCCGTCTGCTCGCTCGCGCCCTGAATATCATAAAAAAAGTATATGCCTAATAAAAGAAAAGAGGGCACGGGGCAGCTCGTATCACTACAAGTGTTATTTCAGGCCGGTTTTTGAGAGACCGTCGTATCTCTCCCACAATGTGACGCCTGCGACTGAGAATCTAGACATCCCCGACGACCTAAGGCATTAATGAAGGAAGAAGTATTAACAATTTAAATACTGACCATTAGTAGCCTATGTGATTAGAATATTTAGTAGATAAAGAATGCTTTAATGTCTAGTGGCTAGAAGGTCTCAACTGGTGCGTTCGATTCCCGCGTGGGAACAACAGACTTATCTAATGAGGGTTCTACAACGGGAACAAACATCACGCAAAGGTGCACTTTGATGCAATCCAAATTGCACCCTCAGTTCATGGCGGACGATTGAAAA